>JANVFT010000065.1:0-296136 GCA_028011325.1 Lentinula lateritia
TTTTCATATCAGTCACCACATATGGCTACGAGATCATTGTCGCTGCCCAACCTGCTTACATCCCAAGACCATGCAACGGTTACTCAATACATTCCAAATTCCTCCGGATATCAAGCCTATCAAGGTAGAGAGTAGTCTTCAAGGTCTGAGGGTCGTTTGGCCGGCACATGAGCACACAGAGCACGGTGAACACGAGTCCGTGTATTCTTGGGAGTGGTTGAAGGAGAATTCATATGATCCAAGGATAGAGCCCGAGGATAAGGAGACGAAGAAAATCCTATGGAACGCTCGAATCTCACAGTCTCCTCCCACCGTTTCGTACAACGATGTGGCGAAACCAGGCGAGGAAGGGGAACAAGCGTTATACAAATGGTTAACGAATATAGTAAGCTTGCACAGTCTATCATTTCCTCAATGTTCATCTTGCTTCTATCTTCCATATTCCAGGATACATTCGGGTTTTCTTTTATAACTGATGTTCCCGAAAATGCTGCGTCTACCGAATCTCTCGTCCGCAAAATATCCTTCATCCGCGAGACCCACTATGGCGGATTTTGGGAATTCACCTCGAATTTGGCCAAGGGTGATACGGCGTATACGAATATCGCGTTGGGCGCGCATACGGACAACACATACTTTGTGAGTTGGAAATATTCAGTCATGGTTAGTTAACACCTTCTAACTTTCGAGACAGACAGACCCCTGCGGTCTCCAACTATTCCACCTCCTTGAACATTCAGCATCAGAATCCTCGTCGTCTACCACTTATACTTCAACCACATATCCCAATACGAAGCTCCCCAACTTATACGCGTCTTCAGCATCTCCCACATCCAATGACACACAAATTACCAGTAATCCAAATAGCGCAAATGCTTCATCTTCATCCTCTGCTTTCACACCCTCTTCGTTATCTTCCCCTGCTACTCAAGGCGCTGACGCTACCGTTTCGTCTTCTTACCCCGCTTCGAGCGCTCCAAACTCGTCGCTCGGCGGTCAAACACTCCTCATTGACGGATTTTACGTGGCCTCCATCCTGCGTTCTCTCTACCCCTCCGCTTATCGTCTCTTATCAGAGATACGGATACCCGCTCACGCAGCCGGCGAACGCGATTCTGCAGGTATCTTCTCTACAGGAGAAGGCTACACCGTCTTTTCCCATAATGCATCTGGGGAGCTAACACAAGTGAGGTGGAATAACGACGACCGATCAGTGTTATCCTCTATCTCCCCTTCCCTTGTCGAAGAATTTTACGCCGCCTTGCGAACTTTCCACTCCCTCTTGACCACGCCTGATTCAGAATTTCTCATACAATTAACTCCTGGCACTGCGGTGATCGTGGATAATCATAGAGTGTTACATGGTAGGACCGCATTTGTGGGGAACAGGAGGATGTGTGGGGCGTATATCGGAAAGGATGAGTGGAAGGCTAAGTTGAGAGGGCTGAGAGAGAAATATGAGGGTAAGCGAATGTAGCCAATGTGGAACTCAAGCTTCATGTGCGACCCAGAGAGCTTGGATAGTTCGAATTGATGGACATTGATATAAAAGCTTATAAGAGTGATTTTGTCGCAACCTCACGATAAAACGACACTTGTGTACATCTTTATCTATGTAGTCTCCGGAAAGCAGGCTCTCAAAACTGTTGACGAGGTTACCATAGAGGCTTTCGTGTATAGTGCACAATTGTCGGCTTGTACATACACTCATTCGATACTTCGAGTAAAATAATAAAAATCTCCCGTTGTTCTCCAACAAATTGACAACATCCTGGCGAACCCGGCGCGTATTCTCGAGATAGGACAATGAAACTTGAAAGCAAGGATCACTGGTGCCGGTTTGATCTAATTTGACCTTGACGAGAAGTCGTGCGGCACCATCCTTGTCCGACCGCCGTATATTTATTGGATAACCCCACCATCGGTCTTGAAATATCGCCAATCGTAGCCTTTGTTTGAGACGTCTTCGCCGAGAAATTCGCTTGAGACCGAACAGAATTTCTGCTCCCTTTCTTGCTCGTCACGAAAAAGATAACACAGAGTTCATTCGCCATCTTCGTCGCAAAAAAGCATGGCGCGGTCTGAGGGTGCGATGTTGTTTGACGTTCGTCTGGAAGAAGTTTCCAAAGGATGGCACGAGAACTTGAGCAATTGGAACCGAGGTATTATCAGGCTCCAGGGAACGGTCTATACGAATTCGAGTCTTCGGGTCTGCTTGACTGTCAGAGAATTCCATGGGTTTGGGCTCCGTTTGAAGACGATTTGGACGGTCGCTCGTGAAAACAAATACCACCGGGAAGCTCTGGAAAAAATTCTCGTGGAGCTGAGGCTAAAATCAAGAATTGATACGAGTAAGCTGCAGTAATTCTCGCGTACGGAGATCATTAAATTTTTGGGCCCGGATCGCAACAGCTTGAACGAGTTCGATGTTTGGATTGGTCTTCAGTGCTTCTCGCAATGTCCCTTTGGTCCACCTGATCCATTCGTAGCTAAAGTGTCCTAATTGTTTGGCCATAATAGATTCCTCATCAATCTCAATGGGCCCAGATGGGCCCATTGAATAGCTAGAGAATTTTAATTAAGCAAAATAACCTGACGGGTAAAAAAAAAAAGCATCAAACTCACAAAGAAGATAAATCCACCGACTTTCGTGCCCAGAGTGGCTTGCACCTATGTTTGAGCTTGCTGAAGGACCATGTCTATGCTGATGCCACTGCATGCAATGACTAATAAGTTTGCGCAGCTTAGCTAAAACTTATAAGATACTGTCGAAAAATGAAAGCCCGATAAGATTGCGGACTTATGAAAGGACTTATTGAAGATAAATGTGACAACCCTGTCACATATGTTTTACATAATAAAGAATAACAAATACGGAACTTATGGGATATAAATGGAATTTTCGGAAACTATAAGTATTAAATAAGGTCACATACTTTTAAAACAATAGTACAAGACTTATAGGAAAAATTATCCGACAAAGTACTAAATAAGTACCTGATAGGTAGGGTTTTATATCCGAAATTTGCAGGATACTGATGTAGTACAGAAGAGAAACTTATGGAATACATATTGGGAACTTGTGTGACAGGGGAACAAATAAGACAGGCAGAATAAAATGAAATAGTCAAAAACTTATAGAATAATTATATGACAGGAGGAAAGCATCACATGTTGGAGAATGTCCAAAGGGGTGTGAAGCATGTTCAAGTGTGTTGAAGCTTAGTCTGGATGTGATGAAGCATGCTCAAGTGTGTTGAAGCTTAGTCTGGATGTGTGGAAGCATGTTGGAAGGGTGCGTTTCCTCCTGTCATATAATTATTCTACAAGTTTTTGACTATTTCATTTTATTTTGCCTGCCTTATTTGTTCCCCTGTCACACAAGTTCCCAATATGTATTCCATAAGTTTCTCTTCTGTACTACATCAGTATCCTGCAAATTTCGGATATAAAACCCTACCTATCAGGTACTTATTTAGTACTTTGTCGGATAATTTTTCCTATAAGTCTTGTACTATTATTTTAAAAGTATGTGACCTTATTTAATACTTATAGTTTCCGAAAATTCCATTTATATCCCATAAGTTCCGCATTTGTTATTCTTTATTATGTAAAACATATGTGACAGGGTTGTCACATTTATCTTCAATAAGTCCTTTCATAAGTCCGCAATCTTATCGGGTTTTCGTTTTTCGACAGTCTCTTATAAGTCTTAGCTAAGCTGCACAAACTTATTAGTCATTGCATGCAGTGTGCCAACGGAGGACGAGACGCTGGTTATCGTAGCATCTGCGTCCAGAGAAAGCAAGATAGCGTTAGCCGGGGGCGGTGTGGTGTAGTGGTGGCATCACACAAGTTTCACACTACACTGCTGCACGGTTCTTTCAAAGAATTTCATCATTTTTTCTTTCGAAAAAATCTTAGTGTGCAATAAAAAATTTCCAAGAATGAGCAGGCACACATTTAATCTGAATTTTCGAAAGTCAGCACTTTCAACAATCTATCCATAGTCTTTTGAAATATTTAAATAAAACAACGGCATGTATGAGCCCGCACACTACTGAAAATTGGTAATTATTGGTTCTTTTCAATTCAACCGGCTCAAACCGGTTCATCCTTTTTTCCAATAATGCTATACATCGAAAATTTCATTGCAATGTCTATATACTACACTAGGATCTACACTATCTACATGAATATCAGACTGAGTGTGCCAACATTTGACTTGAAGAATATAATGATATGGACTTGGAGCGATGTAAGAGAAAGATCTTGAAGTCGATGTCAAGTCCTTGAAGTTGGTGAGGCCTTGAAGTTGATGTTGAGGCTTTGACAAACCAGGGAGAGCTGTTGAAGTGGACTGGCGTCGTCGTGGCAGGAGGAAAAGGAAGGGATGAAAATTTTTTACTGCATGGGAATTTGTAAGTCCATGTCATCTGACCACTTGTCGGACGGACTTGAACAAAATTTTATTTTCTGCCTGGTCTGAGAACTGCCAGCAAGCAGGAAGGGATTTTCAAAAATGAGGCTTTCATTAAATTTTCGAAAAAAAGTCAAAGATTCTTCATTCTGTCAGAACATCCATGGGAAATTTTCAAAAATCAATGATTCTACAAATATTTGCAAAGAATATGACAAATTATTGAAATATCATCTATCAGAAACTTTTGAAACAGATCTAATGAAAACCTAGAAAAGAACGGTGCAGCAGTGTAGAATCCTTGACATCCGCAGAGTCTCTAGTTTGAACACCGCACTGGGCATATGGTCCTCGTGCCCAAATCAGCACCACAGGGAGTTATAGTGGGTAGTCTTCACCTAATCACTTGATTAGGCTGGTTGATAGTCCCACACTACTGGCTGCCGGGAAAACTGTACCGGGTCCCAGTGTGCGTAAATGCATTCTTCCTTGGAGTTGATCATTCCGGGACTGTTACTGACCAATCACAAGATCATTGATCCTTGTATCAACCTGCGTAGACCTTGGAGACGACGGCTTAGTGCGGCTGGCTATATGCCAGATAGATAGATAGATAGATAGATAGTGTGTCGGCTGCCAAGGCTCTGTTATAGCGCACCTCCAAAAAAAAAAAAAAAAAAGATAGCGTTAGCCTGGTTTAATCACGTGGGGGCGGAACCGATTATAACTGAGTCTTAAGCGCTTAAGCTTACGGACTCGGATTCTTACCCATCTCTCTGATCCTCTTTTGAACCCCCCACTCTCAAAAAATGGCCACGACTCTCAAAACGGAACTTTTCCATGCAAGAACGAATTCGGAGATCGGGTCCACCTCCAAGATTTCGCCTTTCGAACAGAACGCGATAACGGGTACCAAAGTGAAAGCACAAGAACCCCAACATCGACATTATAATCATAACCACAAACCCGCTGGGCTTGAACGATTCAGAAATTTTGCCAAACTCACGGGCCATTTAAGAGAATCTGAGGCTGGCCAACTGCTCGGCGATTGTTCTTCAAACAACGTTTTGGTCAGACTTTCTGGCGAGGATGCTGTGGAAAATTGCCCCGCCGTTGATACAAATAGCTATACCGATGACACCGAAAACCCTAATGCACTCGCTGAGAGGATTCGGCAGCTTATCATCTCTTTACCTGTTACACCTGATAACGAGTCGAGCTCTGAAACCATGCATATCATGCCCTTCAACTTGCACTTGACTCACGACTTGGATGCTGCCAGCTGTCCTCCCCCTCCTCCTTCGGCGATCCTCATTAATGACAAGCACCTCATCAACGTTTTATCGAACCCCCTCATTATGAATGGCGGCAAAGAAGAAAAACAGCCAACCGTGTGGAGTGTTTTGCTTTCCCTTGCTCCTCCTAAATACCATCAAGGATATGAAATGGGTATCACGTCAACATTTTGTAACCCTCCCGACACGAGCGTCATGCTATATCTTCCTCTTCAACCAAAGAACCAGGACGAGGTGGAGCTCGCAGAATCGCAGCACGTTGTTGTTGTTCTGCCGACTTCGGCGTTTCTTGCTGACGATAACGGTAGCGCAAACGTAGAGCATGTTGTTACTGCTAATTGGAAGTGGTGGCCGTTTCATAGCAAAAAGAAAGAGCAAATCCCTGAATCACCCAAGATTTCTTCTCAAACCCCACCAACACCAGGCGTTAAGAAATCAAGTGTTTCACCAATCCCTGCTAAAGCCGTCAAGAAAGTCTGGCTACCCTCTAGAACGAAATTCTCTATCGAGGCGACTTGGTGGGGCTATCGAATGTAAGTTGTCGTAGATTTACTTCTTCCTTCTTTCGACTACGATACCAAACTAAACTTCGAGACCATATCATCCTTTCAGATTCCTCCCGCCTCCCGTAATGAACATCCTGAACAACGAAGAAGTCACAGCTGTGAAACGCGCAGCAATGATCTCTGCCGCTCTGACATGGTTGTTTGCGCAGATCCCCATCGCGGTGTTTCCACCGCCGTTACAACCGGTAGTGCTCCTGTTGCAGAAGATCGTCCCGTATATCAGCTACATCGGAACGTTCATCTCTTGGAGCTGGGAGGCTGTCAAAGAATACGATACAGGTAAGGGGACTCCGGATTGGATACTTTGTTTATTACCAGTCATTTCTCCAACTCCGGTGTGGTTGTTTTTCTTTATACATAGGATACGGTGTTATTCTGAACGCAACTTGGTTGTTACCCGTTGCGCTGATTCCTAGTACATGGAAAGTCGACAGTTTCCCTTGTGCCACTCCGACTAAAGAACATTCGAAACATATTACTGCTATGTCTTTGCCTGGTGCCACCCCCACCACGCGTACGGATGCTACCACCCTCGTTGTCGCAGATGTATCTACGCCTCTTGCGATGAAGCACTACTCGCCGGAAGAGACTTCTTCTTTTGGCGTCCAAGACGTATCTGCGGTCAAGGACGTTGCTCAAACACCATTATCACCTTCAATCGGCGGAACCAGATTCGTAGAGGCGCTCGATGAGAACGAGGCATTGATTGCTAGTTTCAATTCGCCTGTTGTGGGCGCTGCGCAACCTCTAGATGTTGCTATCATCGACTCATTGGTCATTGTTACAGCCAACAAGTTGGAACCGGTGGTAGAGGAGGATTTGGAGGAAGACGTTCGTTCTCAGGCTGTTGAACCTAGTGGATTTTCATGAGGTCGTTGGACCCGCTGAGGCGTCCACTGCTGCTGTTCGTGCAGTGCCCGTTGCAGACTTTACTCCGGTATGAGGTGGTGAAGATGCTGATACACGGTGATACTCAGACTACACACTCTACTCATCTATCTATCTCCTGCAGTAGAACCAAGATAAATGATGATTGATGATCTCCTATGTATATACCATTTGTCGTTCAGTACTCAGTCTTTTGTATCTACAAAGTAGTATCTAGAATTCATTTCACGTGTTTCCCAAAAGCTTCCAAGGGGTTTGCTTGCTATATGTATGTACTGCAAGTGGTAAAAATACATAGTGGATGGCAACGGTTTCTAAACAAACACAATTGGTTGTATCACAGAGAACTAGATCTTAATATCTTCCCAAGTCTGGCTCTTCTCCTCTTTCTCATCAGTACCTGAAGAATCTAAACATGAATTCAGATGGTAAGAAATCGTCAAGTGGCTTAAGAAAAAAAAAGACGACAACGAACCAAGGTCAGAAACAGCATCCTCCTCATTGACGATCCGGATACTGTCGATGTTGAGCTGGTATTTGCCGGAGACGGCGCTGTTGCCGCCGAGGAGGGATATGCCGACGCTGCGGAGGTGGGGGCTCATCTCGAGTTGGATTTCGGAGAGCTCGCCGTTGTTGGTGCGGACGAAGTTGCGGAAGGGGATCTGTGGGAGATGGAGGGAATGAGGAAAGGAGGGGAGGCGACGCAATTTGCATTAGTTCAATAAACGAAAAAGTAATTTATCCATAGGAACGCCGAACTTACGAAAACATCCTCCCACTCATCCTTCCTCCTGAAAAACAACCTGTGCTGCCATACATCTGTCGTTATCGGACCATTCGTTTGTAGATTGACGAAATACGAGTTATGTGTGATTGGGTCGCCGGAGACACGGAGACGGAGAGCGAGGTATTCGTGAAACTCGATGTTGTCGAGGATGTCGCCGAATAGTGTTGGGCGGGGCTGAGAGTCGAGAATATGAGAGATGGGGTTTGGTTGTGACATATGGGATATATCCAAGTTGTGGTAGGTAAGCAAAGCGGTGATATATGATACTTTACCTTATTCCGAAACGCAGCATACCCACCTCGCACCCTTCCTTGATACTGCGGCCTCACATCCAACCGCATGTCTCCCCAGAACTTCGCAGTCGCGTGCTTGTGCTTGGTCCGCGCATTATGCGTTCGTGTATGTGTATGTGGAGTACTAGCCTCGTCCAAATCCAAATTCACAGTCGAGTTCCCCCCGATGTCCGCATCACACCCCGTAGCGTACATCCGTAGGTCGTCTTGCGAGTTGAACGAGAAGAGGGTATGGGGAGCTCTGGAAGGGGGGTCTGCGCCGGTCATTTTGAGGACTGGGGAATAAGAAATGAATGAAGATGAATGATTTGATGAGGAATTTTCGAAAGTTTTATTAGTGGGGTGGGGGGTTGGTGTACTGACTACGACTTACTGTCAGTTAAGCCATCAACGAACTGCTTCCTGGTTCTGTTCCAGTAGATCTGGCGCCAGGTTTGCATGTTGCAATGGAATGGAAAAAGATGAGAGAAGAGAAAAGAGAGAAAAGAGAAAAGGTTTATGTTTATTGACCGCGGAGGTAGCCGCTCAACCGAACGCTGATCATGAAGACTGCCGCCCGTCGGCGGCTAAAGCTAGCGCTAAAAGCTCTAATTGCCGACTCTGAAAGGGGAGGTTCCTTGTAGGATTCAAATGGTCATGTTATCATTTTGCAACTACTCATTCTTGTCCATTTTGGTGTAAGGAATATGGTAGTGCTAAATTTGTTCAGAGGTGTTGACAACATGATTTTAACATTCTGTTGAGGGATACTCCATATGCTCTGAGCTCATGTACATACCCAAGACATTCCTTCATATGTAAAGACAAGACAGTGTTATTACATTATACTATACAGTACC
This sequence comes from Lentinula lateritia, assembly GCA_028011325.1. Lineage (NCBI taxonomy): Eukaryota > Fungi > Basidiomycota > Agaricomycetes > Agaricales > Omphalotaceae > Lentinula > Lentinula lateritia. The sequence goes on from JANVFT010000065.1 coordinate 9,089, forward strand.
TAGGTGTAAGACCTGGGTCAGAATTGGTCTTAAACATAGAGTTGGATATTGATAGTTTCTGGTTGTTACATGCGAAAGTGGGCCATCGCGCTGCGCGCGTGGCAAGAACGAGTCCGAAAATCAGAGTCGCATATAAATAAGGGCAGATGCTGTGTAATCTCTGCAACAGAGTAAATCTACGTGAGTGTAAGACCTGGGTCAGAATGGGTCTTAAGGTAGGTTTTGGTATGAGGAGTTTATGTTGTAGCGTGCTAGGAGCAGGCTGGAGCTCGAAGGGAGCTACGGAAACTGCGACCGAGGACGGGAATGACCTAGTAGTGGCTGGAATTGAGAGATGTGACCCTTGAAGGGGTTCCTGTAAGGTCCAAGGAGGTCCCTAAGGCGTAGGTAGCGGAGGTAGAGGTACGGAACCTAGTAGCGTTGCGTAGGAGGAGTTGTACTAGCTAGAACGTCAACGTAGGGTCGAATAGGTCGTAGAGAGAATAGGTATTGAGCGTATGAGCTCCTGAGAATGTATACGCCCGGGAGGGTAGGTTCCCGGGGACTGGACTCGGAGGTGGTCATCCTTGAGTGTGGGAGGTTGTAACGGAGAAGCGATACATAGTTTGACGTGGGAAGTAGCTTCGACATTACCTAGATCGAGATCCCGAAGCTTGGGGAGCAATGGGGGAGCTCGAGGAGGTGTTGGGGAGGTTAGCTCTCCAAGGCGTTAGGCGTTGGGGAGCTTTAGTATTGTTCAAGGGAGCTCGGAGACTCACTTGGGTTGCTTAGACGTGAAGTAAAAGTGTATATTGGATTGTGTAGACGATCATCGAAACAGTAAACAAGAGTAGAGAGAAACAGAGATAAAGGGACAGAGAGTAAAGAAAATTCCGTATGGTTAGCATGTACAAAGGGACAGGGACTGGACCTATGTAAAGGGTGTGTGTTCAAAATATACCAAGCTGGTGCTTGGGGACGTGTCAGAGCTACTTAAATAGGTACAGGAAGTGAACAAGGGGACATCAGGGACCATGAGGCATGTAATCGAGATTAGTACCTTAATGGGGTAGGTGTAGGAGGGCTTCTTACGCATGTCGGGGGAGGTTTTAGGAGTTACTCGTGTCAAGGGAAGCTGAAGATGGTAGATGGTATGTCTTGGAGAGGTACGGAGGTGGACCGGTGCGGAGTGTGAGAGCATATGGCTGGTACTGGGGCTGTCCTGGTAGTCACCAGGACATGAAGACATAGAAAGGGAGCTATGGCTAATGGTCGAGACATGACAGTGAGTGATTGTATTGGCCTCCAAAACCATATTCCTCCATCTCGCATCCCATCGTGTACCTCATATTGAGGGTGACGGATGAAGAGGAAAGCACTCGAGAGGGGCAGCAATTCCCAGCCCAACATGGGCACCAGTGGATGCAGCAAGCCAGGTGGCAAAACAAACACCATGCAAACGCGAGGAAAGTAGTGGCCAGGAGTGCAAAAGTTATTGAATTGTGCAGAGTAAATAGATGCAGTACGTAGCGGGGTAAACATGGGGTAGATACAGAGATACGTAAAGCACCAGCGTTTGGGAACGAAAAGTGGGCTGACCATGCGAGAACAGTACAAAGGAAATATGCTGAAAATGGTGTTTATGGTGCTAGAAGATAGCGCAGAGGTTGTGTACCGCAGGCGGCAAAGGAGAATGCGGACGAAGTTGGAAAAGATATTGGCAATGAGAGATAGGCTGGTGAGCAGTCGAGTACTTCGTTGTGGTGCCAAAGACTGAGCAATATATGTCATGAAGTCTCATGATGCACCCTTTGATGCGCCATCAGCGGTGTGTTCCCATCAATCTCTTTTCACATGTTTATTGCACCTGTTCACATGACCATCCCAATACTTCTATTTGTTTCCATATGCTTCCATACAACTCGTCCTTATTCATTGATTAGCTTGTTATGATTCATTATCGACTCATTATTACTCGTATATATTGATTCCTCACTCTTGTTCTATATCGCATCGTTATTTACAATTGCTTACTCATTAGACAGAAGTAGTATATAAAGAGCAGTAGGAAGATCCTAGTTCCCCATCTCGACCTCTTGGTCATTGGGCAACTAGGCAAGTACTTGTATCCCCTTAGATACTACTTATCTAACTTGGTCATTGGGCAACTAGACTCCCTTTTGATTACTGGTGTGATTGGCCTCTGACGCTATCCCACTATTGTTTGAGATCACTATTTCTTTTATCCGTGCTTTGTGCTTTGTGCTTGTCTCTGTGCCTCTCCGCTGTCACTCCTCGGCATACTCAGGCCTCCCGCCTCCTGCCTCGTCGTGACAATATACCTGTCGTTCCCATCTTCAGCTGCAGCCCCGGCGCGCGTGGACAAGAAGAGGAACACACCTCTCTCCCCTTCGAACCCCGTCCCAAAATCGGACTGTTCTCTCCAACCCACCTCCCCCTTGGTCAGCTCCATTCCCATCCTCAAATACCCCAGAAGATGTGGCAAATTGGCCATCCTGATTTGGTCGTTGTTTTCAAGACCTTTGTTGACGAGCTGTGGCAGAGGCTTTTGCAGAAGAATGCCGGAGAAGTAGGACGAGAGGGGGATGTAGTGCAGCCAAGAATTCGTGGCAAGATGTACGGCGCAGATGATGTTGGAGGTGGGGGCGCCGTAGGTAACGCAGAGTGATGAAAAGGTGACGAGTGGCGCAAAGCGTGACAGTCCAAGTATGGGGGAAAAAAATCGCTGAAAGAGGAAGGTCAAAAATATAAAAGGAAGGTGAGGTAATGAATTCCCACGTTGGAACCCACCATAAGACGAATCCTTCATTACATTTCGGACTTGTAAAGAATTGGTCTTAAACATAGAGTTGGATATTGATAGTTTCTGGTTGTTAAGATCATGTATACCAGAAAGCTGTGCCAAGGGCCATCCGGTATCTAAGTGCAGAGGGTTGAATGGGACAGTAGTAAAGTTATTAACAACACTGCTGTTACGCCATTAGTCCCTGGAGGAGAAAGAGTAGATGAGAGGTATGAGTAGCAGCCAAGTCAGTAACAGTGATAACACCAAAGACAAGGAGCAAACCAAAGAACTTAGAATTCCTGAGGTTAGATGTCATGCACTGGCACTAAACCACAACACTGTAACTTCCTTGTTCCACCCAAGTAATGCCCCCAAACCTCCTTTCTCTCTCGGGAACCTCCTCTTCTCCTCTTGGGAACCTCCCGATGCCACCTTAAGACCTCCTCAAACCGCCACCCGAAACTCAATACCTCCACAGCCGCCTACCGTCTGACAGACCCGGGAGCTCGTCCACGCCTCCATCAGTCCGTCCTCATGTATTCTAGATCATCCCCATTAAGTGCCCACTTCACACAATGCTTCCCTGATTCTTTCATCTTGTCTATATAAGTACCCTTATATCCTAAAGATTGCCAGCTTGGTATATTTTGAACACACACCCTTTACATAGGTCCAGTCCCTGTCCCTTTGTATCTGCTAACTATACGGATTTCTCTTTACCCTCTGTTTTTCTATTTCAGTTTCCTTAACTCTGTTTCTCATCTCATCAATCATCCGCGCAATCCAATATAGGCTTTTACTCCACGTCTAAGCAACCTGAGTGAGTCTTCGACCTCCCTCAACCAATACTAAAGCTCCCCAAATGTCTATCATTGTGGTGAGCCAACCTCCCTAATTGCTCCAAGAGCTCTGGGACCTTGATCTAGATAACATCAGAGCTTCCCCTCGTGCCCAACCAAGTTTTGCTCCTCTGTTATCACCTCCACCCCCTGGGACCTCTTCCCCGGCTCATACTCTATTGGGAGCTCTCACGACTGAATCTCCCATTGTCTAATAGCTGTAGCGATCCTACGTTGACATTCCTAGCTATTACAATCCATACTATGCAATGCTCCTACGTCTACTAGTTCCAGTCACCTCTACCTTCCTCCGTTAACGTCCTAGGGACCTCCCTGGACCTTATAGGAAACCCTCCAAGGGTCACATCTCACAACTCGAACTACTACTTGGTCATTCCTGTCCTTGGTCGTGGTTCCTGTAGCTCCCTTCGAGCTCCAGCCTGCTCCTAGCATGCTACAACATAAACTTCTCATACCAAACCTACCCTTAAGACCATTTCTGACCCAGGTCTTACATAGTGTATCAAGGAGCCCTACATAGAACACTGTCAGTGTAATTGTTTACACTACACTACACTACATATGTAAGCAAAAGCAAAAGCTAATGCCTAAGGACTTGGGGGAGAAATCATATTACCCTCCAATCACGCTCGAATCCAAAGCTATGAACCCTCTCTAAACCTCTCTAAACGAGATATTATAGTTCATACAAGCCAATATAATATGATTAATACACTGCGTACACAGGGTACGTACACGTATACGAGTCCGAGTCAGAGTGGGAGTGGGAGTGGGAGTGGGAGTGAGAGTGAGAGTCCAGGTGAGAGTCCAAGAAGAAGTCCGAGTGAGAGTCCGAGTTCAATAGCGCTTATAAGTATAAGCTAAAACGAAACAGCTACGTAAAAAGAAACAGCTATATATAGAAAAAAAGAAAAAAAGAACCCTACTTCCTCTTCCCATCCTCATCACCCCAAACCAACACCTCCACCTTCCCTCTCTCCCCATCCCCACTAGTAGTAAATCTCCACCACACCGCCTTGATCGAGGCATACTCCAACACGCACCCCACCGGGCCTTTCATCGCATCAACCACATCCCCCCATCCACCAGTGGAAAACAAGAAAAGGGGGAAGGAAAGGAGGGCTGGGACAGCGAACAGCCCGAGGAGCGGGACTGGACCGAACATGGGAACGCGGGATTGGTACGCGGAGTAGGGGAGGGGGTATTTGGAGGCGGAGATGGATTCGGTGTAAAAGGTGGAGGAGAGGAAGAGGAGGGAGAGGGCGAGGGAGGGGAGGAAGGAGGTTAGGGAGTATATGGGTGTGGGGGAGGTGAAGGAGGGGGAGGCGAACACGGGTATCGCGCAGATGATCCACCAAAAAGACTGTTCGCAGGCAAAGTTGGGGTGGCGGGAGTATCTCCAGAGCCCAGAGGTGATGAACCCACGACGGGCATCGGCGGGTGTGAGTTTTAGATCAGTTTCAGGGGAAGCACAGGGCCAGGCTACGGTGGATGCGGTGCGGAGAGCGTGAGTGGGGTTTTGGAGGAAGGTGTGTTTGTAGGTCTGGAAGACGAATTGTTGGTTGTCTGCTGTGAACTCGACTACGAGTACGCCGAGTGCCCATAGGGCGAGGATGTAATCGGTGATAACTAGTGTAGGAGGTTGAGTCACAGCGAGATACGCAGGCCAGCCTAATCCCATGAGCAAAACATTTTGAGTAGCTGCGATGAATGTCAGGTTGACGATTTGGAATACGACTTGTCCTCCTACTCCCCCAAACCGTTGGTTGAACTGGCGACGAAGGACGGCCCAGCGGTAGTCTTCGTCTGTGAGCGAGAAAAGACCGCGACGAAAAGTGTTGTAGGAGAGACGGATCATCCATAGGTTGATCAGAGTAAGCAGAACCAGAGCGCGGGATGAAAATGTGATGGAACCAGTTAAATCATTGCAAGGGTACTGGGCTTGTAGCTGCGCTGGGAGGAAAGGGATGAAGGGAATCTGAATGCCAGCTATAGACGTGGGTTCCCTCGGCCAGAGAGGACCTAAAGCGAAATAGGCGGTGTAGATGGTTGGCAGAAAGGTCCACAGACGGTCGACTTGCGAGACGTTGGAGGTTAACACCGAGGCGATGTATGTCACTGCGGTGGAGAACAGGCAAAGTGAGAATGCGTATGCGAAAGGCGAGTCGGAGAGTAGCGACATTGGCAGTTCTTGAGAGAGTCGCAGCGTGGGAGAACTACATCCCTCGTGTATCAACGCTCTGTCTACTAATCTTCCCCAAATCATATCCACACCCTGCTGCAGTCATTTCAAAAGACCAAATCGACATCTGTTGCATCAGCCAGCTTCTCGACGTTGATACGATGATCAAGCTTTTAATCATTTCTTGACATGAAGCAAGACGATTCTGGAGTCATCATTGAATATTCAGTGATTGATTTCCACATCTACTGTGAAAAAAATCCGTAGTTAGAGATTTGACAATCCACAAAAGGCACTGTCGAAAGCTGTTGAAGCAGGATCATCTGAATCATTTTCCAGATCGTTGACCCTTCATACGTTCATATGTTAAATAATGCGCCATTACACACTATGTACTGTCATTTAATTTTCATTGAACGAATTCACAGTACTATCACATACCTTACACTCATGTAGCGATCTTCTAGTATACCATCCCGAGTTTCCTTGACCGTGATTTTGATTTAAACAAGATCGAATAGATGAAGGGGATGGCAATCCATGAGTGATATAACATTTCGAGTTGGAAAAGTCGTGGCTTGAGACAACAGCAACAGCTTTTTGAACCAGAATAGAGCCCTTTATCGCAGCCAGCGCACAGCCAGTGATGCATACCACATAACCATTTTGCCGCTGTTCGTCGTTGATTAAGATCTTAGTCCTTGGCAGCCATCTACATACAAAAACCGTTATAAAATAAAATAAACCTCGTGCCGGAACACGTGAATCCAACCCTCTTTTAGATCTCGGAATTCAACGCCTTTTTAGGGTTCTACCCGCTTTTCCCATCTTCTCCCCTTTATTCCTTGGGTTGTCACTCTTCCCTTCTTCTTCTTTCTTTCCAAAAGACTTGAAGGAGCCGACTGGTTCTTTTGAATCTTATCTTCCTCTGCTTTTGTACATCAACGTCTCTCCGCGTTCCGCGTCCTTCAGAGAAAGAAATATAGTTAGGAAGGAAAATGGCTGGTAGAGTTCGTACATCCTATCCTACATTGGAGTTCTACATGGTCGCATTGTTTCTGATACTCGGTTAATAGACGACGTTCTTGAGGGAGTATAAGCTTGTCGTCGTTGGTGGTGGTGGCAAGTACACAACCTCATCCATACAGATGCGAGGAGTTAATTCTTGGTTCCGCAGGTGTCGGAAAGTCTGCTTTGACTATCCAGTTTATTCAAAGTCACTTCGTGGACGAGTATGATCCTACTATCGAAGGTCCGCTGTTGTTTTCGAGGATTCCTTCAGTATTAATTCTGAAGCGTGATACAATGACAGATTCATATCGAAAACAATGCGTAATCGACGACGAGGTGGCTTTACTCGACGTTCTTGATACTGCCGGTCAGGAAGAATATGGGTTAGTGGCTCTTCCCCCCTGCTAACTAAACTGCTTTACTCAAAACCCTCTCTGTTAGTGCCATGCGCGAACAGTATATGCGCACCGGCGAAGGCTTCCTTCTTGTCTATTCTATCACCTCGCGCAATTCGTTTGAGGAAATCAGCACATTCCATCAACAAATCCTGAGAGTGAAAGATCAGGATACATTCCCCGTCGTTGTGGTGGCCAACAAATGTGATCTGGAATATGAGAGACAGGTTGGGATGAACGGTGCGCTTCCTCTCTCTCTCTCTCTCTCTCCGTCTCACTCCGTCTCACTCCCCTATGCTTTATTTCCCAGAGGGACGAGACCTCGCAAAGCATTTCGGCTGCAAATTCGTCGAGACCTCCGCCAAGGTCAGAATCAACGTCGACCAGGCCTTCCAGGATCTCGTCCGCGAGATTCGCAAGTACAACAAGGTGCGGATGGTCATTTTTAGTTTGTCATTCCTCCTTTCCTTACACACACTCAGGAACAGCAAACTACTGGCCGCATGATGTCTGGCGGTGGAGGTGGGGGTCCCCCAGGCACATACGCGGGTAAAGATCCAAACGACGAAGGAGCCGGCGGATGTTGCGGTGGTTGTGTTGTGTTGTGATTATGTTGATATTGAGATTTCTACTGGCACTTTTCATCACCATCATGAGTCTTCCCTTCATGCCGCCGCCATCTTGTCTCCCATGCCAGGCTTCCATTCTGCATTCTAGTCTACTCCATTCCATCCCACCCATCCTTCCTCCATACCATTTTCTTCGTTGTGTCATCTCTTTTCTTCCATGTTCTGGTCTGTTTTGCTTTGTTATCGCTCCTGTTCCTCCCCTATCATTCGCTGCGCCCCGTCCGTCCGTCATACATACGTTGGTTCTAGAATCTTACACCCACACACACACACACACATACACGCCCGATACACCACCCGCACAGCTGCTTCACGTTCGTCCTTTCCAACACTCCAGAATGTACATATATCAATGCGGAAATTTGAATGGAAATTCACTGTTGCACTCGGTTTGTCTGTCTGTGCATGCTTTGAGGAGTTGAGTGTTATCTCTACCCTAGCATACACACATCCAGTTCGATGTGGTAGAACTTGCCTTACGGGGTTCAAGTGTCGGTGGAGAATAGTCGTCTACACCACGATTGGTGTGGAAGGTTCCAGGAAGGTACCGTGGTGGATATCCATAGATTCGCTAGTTGAAGCTTCCCGGAGGCTTCCTGGGAGCTGAAATGTTGCTCAAAATCACCCTACCTCCGGCCTCCTGGTAGGTGTACATTTTAGTATCTCCCTGGACAATCGGCACTGCTCGGCATATCCTTTTTGGTCACCGATTGAATTTCTTACATATATGAGCGAACCGGAGTGAAGTTGAATAATAATATGAATTGTGTACATAATATGAATTACATGCAGACGAGGGTGGACGGGTGCAAAAGGGCAACGTCGCTCAGACTCACTCACAAGGTTCAGCAGTAATGTTGCATCATGATCTGTATCCACCCACTGATGTTGAGTCAGTACAAATTAAACTTGAATTGTTGAACATTAAACTTGAATTGCTGAACATTGAACTTGAATTGCTGGACATTGAACTTGAATTGTTGAACATTGGACAACATAAGGCAGGGCTTGAACAAGTCACAAGATCTTGATGTCGAGTGCAAGAACTTTGAAGTTTTGGAATATTGAAGGGACTTAGCACTAACAGAAGTGCGTTCAAGAGGTATTTTGGAGTGCTTGAAGTTCGAGAATTGGATTGCAATGGACATATGTACACTTGAGAACTCAAATTTGAAGGACATTGCACAAAGAATTGAGTTTGAGTCATTGTGGAGGCTGGAAGACTGAAAGTGCGGAGAGGTTGGAGGTCAAACTCATTGACGTGGCACTCAAGTTGAAATTTGGACGTTGACACAAAGCCACGTTGTTCGACGTGGCAAAACTGCTTACTCAAACTGACAGCTTATGAAGAAAAGAGATGTTACAGAGGTGTCGGGAAGCTTCTTGGATGCTTTTGATGGGGAGCTGCAGGGAAGCTGCAATGGAGGTTCTCGGGCCCAACTCACCGTAGCTTTCTGAGAGTTCGGCAACGGAAGCTGTCAGGAAGCTCCGACACAAATGGTGGTGTATGAGTTCGGCAACGGAAGCTGTCAGGAAGCTCCGACACATGGTGGTGTATGAGTTCGCAACGGAAGCTGTCAGGAAGCTCCGACACAAATGGTGGTGTATGGAGGTTCTCGGGCCCAACTCACCGTAGCTTTCTGAGAGTTCGGCAACGGAAGCTGTCAGGAAGCTCCGACACAAATGGTGGTGTATGAGTTCGGCAACGGAAGCTGTCAGGAAGCTCCGACACAAATGGTGGTGTATGTAGGATACACCACCATTTGTGTCGGAGCTTCCTGACAGCTTCCGTTGCCGAACTCATACACCACCATTTGTGTCGGAGCTTCCTGACAGCTTCCGTTGCCGAACTCATACACCACCATTTGTGTCGGAGCTTCCTGACAGCTTCCGTTGCCGAACTCTCAGAAAGCTACGGTGAGTTGGGCCCGAGAACCTCCATTGCAGCTTCCCTGCAGCTCCCCATCAAAAGCATCCAAGAAGCTTCCCGACACCTCTGTAACATCTCTTTTCTTCATAAGCTGTCAGTTTGAGTAAGCAGTTTTGCCACGTCGAACAACGTGGCTTTGTGTCAACGTCCAAATTTCAACTTGAGTGCCACGTCAATGAGTTTGACCTCCAACCTCTCCGCACTTTCAGTCTTCCAGCCTCCACAATGACTCAAACTCAATTCTTTGTGCAATGTCCTTCAAATTTGAGTTCTCAAGTGTACATATGTCCATTGCAATCCAATTCTCGAACTTCAAGCACTCCAAAATACCTCTTGAACGCACTTCTGTTAGTGCTAAGTCCCTTCAATATTCCAAAACTTCAAAGTTCTTGCACTCGACATCAAGATCTTGTGACTTGTTCAAGCCCTGCCTTATGTTGTCCAATGTTCAACAATTCAAGTTCAATGTCCAGCAATTCAAGTTCAATGTTCAGCAATTCAAGTTTAATGTTCAACAATTCAAGTTTAATTTGTACTGACTCAACATCAGTGGGTGGATACAGATCATGATGCAACATTACTGCTGAACCTTGTGAGTGAGTCTGAGCGACGTTGCCCTTTTGCACCCGTCCACCCTCGTCTGCATGTAATTCATATTATGTACACAATTCATATTATTATTCAACTTCACTCCGGTTCGCTCATATATGTAAGAAATTCAATCGGTGACCAAAAAGGATATGCCGAGCAGTGCCGATTGTCCAGGGAGATACTAAAATGTACACCTACCAGGAGGCCGGAGGTAGGGTGATTTTGAGCAACATTTCAGCTCCCAGGAAGCCTCCGGGAAGCTTCAACTAGCGAATCTATGGATATCCACCACGGTACCTTCCTGGAACCTTCCACACCAATCGTGGTGTACATAAAGGAATTCGGATGTATATAAATCTCGTGAAATTCAACACATGCGGCCGCAATCCGGAGGTGAAAACCTTTGTAGTGGACGAAGTTTTATCAGAGAGGACAATTACAATTTGGCTCTCCTGCTCACGAATATGGCGTCGACGCCCATCATGCTCATCATGCAATATGTAAGGTCTTGGCGAACCCAGCAGTGCTTGTTTCAAAAGAAGCGAGTAATACATACTAAAAGTTAAGTGAGTATGTATAATTCGTCGTTCCGACGATGAGGAAAAAATTGACAGTGACAAGCGAAAATATTACTAGTAGCAAGTGGCAAATTTAGAACCGGATTCAGAAATATTTAAATATTTCCAGCTCTTTCTGTTCCCTTCCGGAATTCAGATACTCTAGTACCGGTTCTCACTGGTCCTGAGCCTTTGAACGCCAGGTGCATTCCAATGCAAATCCCGATCTCTTTCCCTACCAAAATCACCTCCGTGATCTCTGAACCGGTCCCGATCATACGGTAGACCACGAGGGATATATGCATTGCCATTCCGTGGACCCCCTCCACCGCTATGTTGGTGCTGTTGTAACTGACGGAGCGCACGTGGACCAGAAGGCGGTGTACGACCCAAAGCAGGATTGGCAGAGGGAGGAGCAGAAGGTATAAAAGGAGCAGACGTAGTAGTAGTAGAAGTAACGTTTGCAGCGACTTTGGGAGATAAACCATTGGCAACGGGAGCAATTGCCAATCTTCGAATTGGTGGACTACCGTGAGGAACAGAAGAAACTGATGGTGAGCGTGCAGCGAATGAACGGGGTTGAGTCGGTGGTGTCCGTGAACGCTGTTCGTTCGTGACGATATTTTCATGAATCTTGAATGCTCGCGGAGGAGGCGAGTAGGATTTGGGTTGAGAGGTGGATAAGAGGTAGGAAGACTTGATATTGGACGAAGGGTGCTTGGGTGAAGGAGAAAATCTGAACATCGTCCGACTATCGCCGTCCTCAATTTCCCCATCCTCTGGCACAGAGTGAGGGGCCGTTGTTTTTTCACGAGTCATAACAGACAGTGAAGAATCCGCGATAATGATTGGATCAGTGATGAGACCCCTTGGAGGACGACTGGCGATATTAGGAGATGCCGAAAGCGATGAGACTATCGGAGGAGGTTTTGCAGTAGTTGAGACGTCGCAATGTGGTGGCGAGGCAGAATACTCATGTGCGACGGTCATTGACTTCATTGACATAGACGAAGAGTTTATGAGCTTGTTCAGTGTCTCCGAGGCCTTCATTATTACGTCGACGTCAGATTTCGGTAGGTTGTGCCCGTGTTGTTCAATACTTGATTCCAAAACTGCGGGAACCACATATTTGGCGGGTGGGGCCGAGAGGCCATCTGTTTCCGGAAGTATTTCCGCATCATCTTCACCGTTCGAATCAACCGGAGCTTCGACTTCGACATGAGATTCCTGCACTTTTTGGCGATCCTCAATGATGATTGCATCTTCCCAGTCCACCGGCTTTTGTTCCACATTATGTCCCTTATCTTGTTCCTTCTCTTTTTTCTCTCGCTCCTCTTCTTCCTTCTGACGTCTCTTCCGAATTGCAAAATCCTTCAAGCTCATCTTCTTAACTTTGGACGCAGCAAAGGTAGTTGGTGGAGGTGAAGTAGCAAGGGCAGGAGAGGTTTGCGGTGCGAGCTCGGATGCTAAAGGGAAGTAGGAGTGTGAATCTTGCGAGGGACAATTTGAGACAAAGGGCGATAGCATAGGGGAAGGCTTACCATCAATATGTTCAGAATTGATTGCAGCTCGTACAGAGACTAAGGGAGGAGAAAGATTGGCGTTGATAGACGGTACTATATTCCGTATTCGCCTTCAGCAAACTATGAGTTAGCATTCGAGACAACTTACTCGTTAATTGGGCCTTCCGTTCCTGCTCGTCATTAGTTTCTGTGTCGTGCGCATTCATTACATCCACATCCATAGTTTCTACTTCGTCCGAATCCACCTCCTTTGGTGTTGTAGGAGAATCATTTCCGGGAGAGTGAAGCGGGGACATTGAACTGGAATGTTCAAGAGCCGGAACGTCATGAATAGAGGCATGTAATGGCGGATCAGGTTGTGACTGGAATGAACCCACAGTTGCAGCCGGCAACTCAGAAGGAATGCGGTGGATTGTATTCGGAGGCGGACAGTCCACTTCTGTGTGGACAGGACCTGACGAGCTGGACGACTGTTCAATAGGTGCGGAATACACAGGTAGTGATATCAGTTTCTCCATGGGAGAAGAAAGCGGAGAGGAGAAAGGGGACGACCTTGTCACCTGCGCCGTGCACTCATTATCGCAATCATTCTCTTTGTTCTCAATGGCGTGTAATGTGAAATGAGCAGTGATTGGAGACGAAGACGCAACCGACGACAGTGCGCTCATCGGCGAATGAGATGGTGTCAAAGGAAAAGGTTCCCACTCTGTGGGTGCGTGAGGGCCAGCTGACACTAGGGTTGAAGGTCGCGCTTCATTGTGCTGGGCGGGTTGGAGTTCTGACGAAGGTATAGCATCCGGTACCAGTGACGTTGGAGGGAGTGAAGATTTCTGAACTGGGTCAGATACTGAAGGTGAATTGCGAGGTGACGGAGACGCTGGCCAAGGCGGAATGTCCTTCAGGTTTGTTGCCGGCGGTGTGAGCGGAGATAGAGGTGCAACGTATGAATCCGTTGGTGAAAGCAGATCGGATCTTGGAAGTTCATTGGGAAATGCAAGAGGAGGATGAAGGGTAGGAACGAGGTGACTGGGCTGTGTGATTTGCAGAGCAGTTTCCGGTTCTGCGGAAGTACCAACGTGACGGGGTCGTTCGACATCGACGACTTCTACTGGTTCGTAATTTTGATGAACCAAATGAGTTGAGGAAGGTATATATTCCTCATTTAATAATTCTGCCTTCACCTTTAAACTCCTAGAGTCCACGATCGACTCATCCTGGATTGCGATTACTCTTCTCTCGAATCGTGAATGATCTATAGAGTCCGTTGCAGAAAGAACATGAGCAACACCATACAATGATTCCGTGGGTGTCGAAACTCCCTTCCTCAACGGCAGCCATTCATGCTCAGGCGAGCTCAGAACACGTATTCCTCCCGGTCCCAAGACTGCGTCATGATTCTCAAGCATCGATGGCGCTCGGGATTGACGCACATCCTGGTTGTCGTGGTCGAAATCTTCAATCCCACGAAAATGAGAAGGATGATGATGATCTGAATCTGAACATTCACCATCACCTGTGGACATCCGGCGACTTCGTCGAGGTGAACCAAGATATGGCGTGGCCGTATCGTAGGAATACCTTTCATGATCGGGCTCATTTAAAGTAGAGATTGTACCGAGACGCTTTTCGGAACGAGATGACCGAGATCGTGACTTCGACCGTGAGTCGGAGTAAATCCTGTTAGGAACAGGTGATATCGGACGAGCAGCAGCAGCAGCAGCAGCTAAAGCTGCCAGAGGGTCAGTAATTGCTCGTCTAGTAGGAGAGATATGACGAGGAGGTGACTGGGATCTGAACTGTGCACGCGGCATAGGTGATTTCGACTGATGTCGAGAACCCTGAGGAGAAACGTCCCACCAGTGGGTAGACTTGTGACTGGGGAGTTGACGATCTGGGAAGGGATACAAAGAGGATGTAGAACTTGATGATACGGGAACGGGTGAAAGCAGGGATAGGTTTGCAAACGTCAAAAGAGGAGATGTGGTTGAAGGTGAACAGACTACAGGAGCATGAGTAGTCGAAATTGCTGGCATCGCCGGGGACGTTGTGGTAGATAGATCTCCTGTCGGGGGATCTATGAAAGTGAATCTTTGAGTATACAACGCGATTGAGTGAAGCAAGTGATCCAACGCACCTTGCCCGCCTCGACTACGACCATCGTCGTCGACTTGCATGTCCTCATAAGCTCTTTGAGTCCTTTTGACCTCAACTGGACTTTGAGACTCGTTCCTTTCATGTTGCCACCTTCGTTTCATTTTCGGAGGAATTTCAGATCCTTCTACAACCTGGTCCGATAAGTGAAGTGTTTCGAGCGATTTGGGACGTTTATAAACAGATTGTTTCCGTCGATGGCGTTGAGGGTGTCGAGTAGACACTACAAGGACGGTAAGTTTGTGAAACAAAAAACATAAGACAAGAGAACAAAAAACCAACAAAAACCGCTCAGGAGATGCACGAAAATACAGGAATTTTCGATTTTACCTTCGTTAACGACGACGTCTATGTCTTCCTTATTATTCCTTCCCACGGAAATTTGATCATTGTCCTCATCATCCACAGCAAGGATATCGATATCCAGTGCTCGTCCCTTTCCTTTGTCCACTCCAGCAATTGACGGAATATCGCCCCAAAACAATTCTTCTTTACCACCATTCCGTTCTGGATTATATGGTGGATTTCCAGGGGGGTGTGGGATGTAAAGAGGGTAAGTGGTATGAGGAAAAGGATACGGAGTACCGTAGAGAGTACCATACGAATAAACAGAAGGTGGTGATGGAGTTATGCCATGGATCGGGTAGGCGTAAGGATGAAGAGGAAAGTTGTGAGCGGGCGGCTGAGTGGCTTGATCGGCGTACATCGAAAGAATGTGGGAATCCGTATCCAGATTGGGTTGCAGCGCCGGAAGATTCCTTCGCTTCTCATCTTGAGGTCCAAGACGAACGTAGGCCTTTGTGTGCACATCCTGACCTACCTCAACACTATCGTCTGTGTCCATTTCAACGCCACCGAGCCCCCCGCTTCCCTCTACCTTCTCCCTCGTTCGGAAACCTCGCGGAACGCCGATTAAAGGACCTAAATCAACCGTAGAGGAAGAAGGCGGTATTTGCGAGCTGGACGCGATTGAATGTTTGTTAAGCCTCTGAAATGTTGGGTGAGCAGACGACTGAGTTTGCAGCTCTACTTCTTGTTCTAGCTGTTCCTGCTGGATAAGTGAGGGTGACAGTGGACGAGCGTACATAACAGAGCTGTGAGAAAAAGACGAGGTCTGGGGACGGGTCTGAAGGTTTCCAGGAATGGTTGATGACAATGATGATTCGAAGGGAGGAGTCATCGAAGGAGCGGCGGATGACCCCGTCGTGGAAGGTGGCTGATAATGGGAGTTAGTTGGGTGTGAAGGTGAAAGATGGTCGCTGAAGGTTTCCGATGTTGAGTTTACGCTTCCCTGACCATCTTGCATTCCACGAATATGTCTAAACTCTTCACTCCGCTCAATTCCAGAGTCGACATTCCTAAGTTCTCGTTCCCTTTGCAGCTCGTGCTCTGAGTCCCAATCATCAACTTCATCAACGAACTCCTTCATTTTCCTCATCACACATCCCTGAGCCCGGTCACCACAGGCACAACTTGTGAACGTCGCTCCTAGCGCACGAAGTATATTGGCCATTTGAAGTTTGTACGCCGCTAATTGAGCAGGTCTGAAGATTGATTGGCATGATGGTAAACAAGAAAATAGGATAATACAAAATTAATGGATGCGAGCAAGGACAATTGGGCGAACGAGGCTCACGGGAAAATATCCTTATCTTGAAGCAATGCAGGTAGCAAATGCACGACATTAGCGTCATCCCACTCCCATCCAAGTACAATCTCTTCGTCGACCTTCAAGTCTCGAAGAGCGAAGATGGCAAACGAGAGAGAATCTGGCGTGCCTTGTGGTGATGGATGTGCAGAATGAGATGATGAATGAGCCTGTTCGCCTGTCGATGTTCTACGATGTAGGTGATCGGGATCCGAGGCCGACCCAGGTTCTCGTGTTCCATCACACAAGACAGGCCTCAAAACTGCATTGGGCTGACATCCACTCCTCACGAATCGCGCCTTGCCACCCTTCCCTCGAGCATCGAGACTAACATCGAGAGGAGGACCGATTAGATGAACTCGGGGTTTTGGCATCCCGAGAGTGGCGTAAGCGTTCAGCGGATCTTGGAGGTAGGTGGACGACGAGGTAATTACGCTAGGATATGGGGCGAGAAGTGATTGTGAAGGAATCGGGTGCGTTGTGTGAACGGCATAGGATGGAGGAAGTACGGATCCTGGGCTGGAATTGAGAGGCCGAAGAGAAACTGATGAGACTGAAGGCGAGACTGGATGAGGATACCGTACTGGGGTCGTATTAAAATACGGCCAGCCTGGTTTTGACGAAAGATCGTGGACAGGAGATATTGCAGAAATTCCTCGCCACTCAGATGCCTGCTTGCGTAGTCTTTCCCGGGCTTCAGATTCAGGAATGATATCATGTGAGATGTCGATGTATGAGTGAGACCAGGACTCGTCAATGTCAACGAAGTCATCTGCACTACTTGGTTGACCGGTACTCGGAGGAAATGGCAAAGCAGAGCCAGTAGTAAGCGGAGAAGGTGCTGCGACTGAAGTTCGCTTCCGTTTATGGGAGCCATGATCTGGGAAAATTGAAGGAAAGTTTGGTGATATACCAAAAGAAGGCGACAAAAAAGGACCAGCGCCGGTAGCTATGTTTATTTTTCGTGCCTTCCTGTCGACACCTGGACTTGACCTTCGTCTCCCATTCCCGGTAGTATCCCCTGCAGCTGTTGCTAACCGAGCAATTTGCAAACTCCTAGCCTTTTCCCTATCGATCCTCTCCAGCAAGCTTGGGTCGCATTCCCAGCACCACCAATGATCCGGCAAGTTCTCCTTGTCCTTCGCCTCAAATCCAAAGCAAACACCATGAACCCAACGTCCACAGCCGTCACAGCCTACCGACCAGCCGTCATCGACACTGAAGCCACAGATACACCGGATTGATTCGGAGTCTTCATCTGAAGCAGGTCTTCCGTCCAACGTGCTCGGATGCTTTCGTTTCGTTGGAATGGTGCTTGCAGAAGTTCGTATCGTTGGAGTTGGGGATCGTGGCGGTTTGTGGGGAATCGCTGAAGCTGAGGTTGAGGACGTTGAGACCAACGTCGATGAAGCCACTGGTGATGTGCTACGGCCTGACTTTCGACCAACCACCCCGTTGATATGACTACTAGTCACAGCACCATTCTTTCTTCCAGCTCCCCCGCCTCCGCGTCTGTGAAACCCGTTACCATGATTCCGATTACTGCCAGTTCCTGAAAGTTCGTCCTGTGTCGCCGCCACTGCTGAAGAACTTGGGGTCAACTTTGGAGAAAGGCGATGCACATTTGTCGTTGGGTTTGATGATCTCCGTACATGATCTCCTTCCACATTCATATTATGGTGGAATGTGCGCTGGATGGGTATAAATCCTTCTTATTGTAGTTTAGTGATTGAACGGCGTCGAAAGCCGCTAGAAAGAATACTGGAAGCCAAAAGAGAACATGCATTAATTCTCTTTGAGGTAGAGCACAAAGTACAATGAGCTCACACTTAGGAATAAACCGTAGCGGGAAAACAGCGATGCAAAGGATGTAGAGGTATAGTAAACAGAATAATAGAGATAAGAGAGAAAGGCTGTGAGTCGTTGAGTGAAACGAATTGGATCGAGCTACAGCATTAAAAAATAACAAAGGTAAAGTTTATGCCCGCACCTCTCCGAAGCTCTCGGATACCCCCGGGAGGATCGCACCCCAAGTAGATAACGTTGATCAGATATGATAAGGATTAGATAAGTTTTCTTAATCCCCTTACAGGGATTTGCATGATTTCATGAACAATTGAATTCTTTTTTTTGCGGTCCAAATATATCTGTTCTGAATTTGGAATATCCAAATGTGATGTGATTGCTTCTCAACCCCATGCCTCCTCAAAAATGCATCTATTGGTGGTATACTGAAGTTATTACTTGGATGTGTTAGGATATAACTCAGTTGTCTTTGAAGCAACTGATCATTGCTGTAAGTAAGTACCTGTTAGGATATAACTACAGTTGGTTAGTATGGCAACTGTATTGCTAGTATACTGAGGGCTCACCTCAATTGTCTTTGGCGCAACTGAGGGATGTCGTGACGAGGCAGGAGGCAGGAAGTCCAAGTATGTGTCAAGCCCATGCCTCGGGCCTCCATTCCGCCGCTCGGTATTCCGAAGATCTACCTTTTATTGTAATCTCTCCTTATTGTTCTTTCTCGCTACACATACCCTTACGTTCTAGTCTCTCCTTATTGTCTTTTACCTTACCCTGCAGGTACTACACACAGGTAGGGAGGAGTGGTCCTGCTCTTTAACCGAAATTTTACATATAGCTCCTAGTAGTTAGTCTGGTGCTCCGCACCGATGCGCCGTTCCGTAGATATAAATACTACCTGTACGCTACTGTAGTTCCTCAGTTTAATTATCGACTTAGATTCCCTCTTCATCTCTGTGCTCCTCTAAGTCTTCAGGCTCACTGCCTTGAAGTACTATCTCTATAACCTTTGGACTTATAAGTTCTTTGGTTCGCTCCTCGTCACCGCCGCTCCGACTTGGCTGCTACTTAGCTCCTCCCTTCTATACTCTTGATCTCCGGGGACTAACGGCGTAACGGCGGTGTTGTTAATAACTTCACTACTGTCCCATTCGTCTTCCGCACTTAGACACTC
This sequence comes from Lentinula lateritia, assembly GCA_028011325.1. Taxonomy (NCBI): domain Eukaryota; kingdom Fungi; phylum Basidiomycota; class Agaricomycetes; order Agaricales; family Omphalotaceae; genus Lentinula; species Lentinula lateritia. The sequence continues at coordinate 28,328 of JANVFT010000065.1, forward strand.
TGTGACCTCTGGCACGGTTACACGGTAACGAGCTTGCCTCGTTTTTGTGTGAAAGAGAAAGGAAGGAATCTAATGAGCACTCCAACCAACCAATCTAATACACAATATGCGAGTTCACTGCTATCAAATTTATTTAATAGCAAGGGGTAGCGTTGGCAAAGGTTCCGCAAAGCTTTGAGAGCTAAGTAAGAAGCTTTAATCAATCAATTTAAATCGTTCTAAGGATTCGATATATTCCTTTGATCAAGGTAGATTCAGCACGATTCGTGCTTGGGTTGTATTGATTTGGGTATATCAAGAATTGGGGGTTCGAATCAAAGTAAATTAAAACCAAAACACACAGACCCCTACGGAGGGCTAGAACTATGTGCTGGCACAACCACACAGTGTGATTTGCCCTTAAGACCAACAACTGATCCTAAGTTCGAAGAATACCCAACAACTGGATATACTTCTCGCAGTCACAAGGAGCAGAACACAACGTTCCTATACTCACAAGTGCCGGGCCCGAATGGCTGCTAGCGAAGAGGCTTCAGTCTGGCGGGAGTGTGTCTTTCCTTTTTACGGATTAGCACTGCAACGTCGTCCCAAAATCACTTATATTCCAGATACATCGGATTGCTATTTATACATACAGAATATAGAGTCGCACAGTACAATTAATTTAATACAATAAATGTTCGGAACCACAAGGAAACTTCTACACTCGGTCAGATATCATTTAATTTGAATCTACCTGTCCTTATTTGGTCCATAATAGTTCCAAGATTCAAGTATACCTCCAAACATAGGTAGGTACTTCGTTATTCATTTAATTTAATTGTTTTGGAGAATGACTCGAATGGTGTTCAACTGTCATTGCTGTTCAACACTTACTTCGATCATTTGTCACCTCGTCCGGAGGCAAATCAGCTCTCCTCAATTCTAATCCTATCAATCTGATTCATCTGGATTAAACTAATTGTTTCTCTCTTTCAATAGACACCCATTGTGCCTATACTCTATCAAGGGAGTTACGCATAGTATTTATTTAATTGCTTTCTTCAATATTTTCTACGTCAGGACCCTTTGACATTCATTTGATATGTTTTCGGAGCCTCGCAGTACTTCGATCATTCTTCTAGTCATTTTCTTTAATCATGCAACCGTATTGGTCTATTAGACTAAATCGCAGTCTTTTTAGATTAATGCATGATCTCGTTCTAGAAGGAGTATTTGATAATTCCTGAGTTCTAGAAAGTCATTTCGAGTCAATCCTCGGTTCATGGTCACTTGAGTAAGTTCTTCCAAACTCCTGCCAGTGTAAGGTCCAATAAGAATACCCTTGGTATGTCATACGTGAATGGTCATCCTTCGGATGTAGTCCAAGTCTGGTATAATCCTGCTTGACAAACAGGTAGACTGCTATCCGAAGGTAGTATCGGGGATGGGTAAACTAACCAACTTGTGGCAGTATGGGTATATGGTCCCTTCAACTTATTAGACTGATTCAGTATTGACTTTGACTGTCAATCTGGGTCTCAATTACAGTCCTCTTGATACGAATCTATACGTGAAAATGTCACAATTCACAGCATAGACGTCTAGCCAAAATTTAGGCGTGTCAACGGTGTACATGATCTTAACAGTATAATTAAACTCAATCTGTTAACGTCGTACTGACCTATCATTTTTTATGCCTCCGAAAACCCGAGCTCAATCTAGAGCTAACTCCGAAGAAAACACTTTCTTCACCACTGCCCAATCCTTCGCCCCTTTCTCCGAATCCATCTCTGCCATCGGTCAGCCACGTCGCCATAATCGCGGTTTCGGTCCAGCCACAGTCCCTACTACATCTACTCTTCCTGAAGCCATGGAAGAGGAACAACAATTTGAGTACAGTACCTTGTTTACTAGTGACGGACAACCTGTCCAAGTTCTGACCCCTCGCCGTGGTCGCTCCGGCTCGGGGCCGGTCTACAACTCGAATTGATTCTCCCATCCTTCAAGCCATAGCTCACCGTACGGGGAAACAACCCCAACGTAGAGCTGCTTCTGAATCCCCTCGTGACCCACCTCCTCACTTCGATCTGGATACTGGTGATCACGATGATCAAGACCCTCCTGTCGACCCCGACGATCCGGGCGCCGACAACAATCATGACGACCTGGATGACGACTCCGGCGGTTTACCGCGTGGTGAGCCTGGTGACCCCAGTGGACCTGGCGGACCTGGTGGACCTGGTGGACCTCGTTCCCCAATCTCTCCTGACCTTCCCAACGAGCAACGTGCTATGTTGGAACTCCTATCGGGATTTAAGGTTTCTATGGAAACCCTTGGTACCGTTCTCGCCACACTCGGCCGTCCCTCTGACAGCTCTGAATCCAAGAGCAAGGTCAAGGAGCCCGAGGTATTCGACGGTTCGGACCCCCGAAAACTCAAGACGTTCTTCGTCAATCTCGCCCTGGTCTTCAATGACCGTCCCAAGTATTTCACCGACCAACGGAAGGTGAATTATACTCTTTCAAGAATGGTTTGTCCCTGATATCCTCAACCCGGATCTCGACTCGCTGCCGGCCTGGACATCGTCCTTCAAGGCCCTTGTAAAGGAGCTACAGGACAATTTCGGCGTTTACGACGCGAAAGGCGAGGCCGAAGATTCTCTTGGTAACCTGAAGATGAAGGAAACCGAGAACATCCAGTTCAACACCCTGGCTGCTAGCACCAACTGGGATTCTGCCGCCCTGAAGTGGGCTTATGGACGAGGCTTAGCTGAGCGCATCTGTCATGAAGTACGTAGCCCCTATCATTTTCCTTTTCTCACCGTCTCTACGCCCTTATTTGTACAATACATCACTCCATCACTTTCACGTCCCACCATTGTCGAACTTCCATCGATTACTGATCCACCTGACCCCCTTCATCGATTACTGATCCATCAGTTACCCTTCTCCTTCTACCGGCTTCCGCCACCTTCCTTATTCTCAAACTGTACAGTATTACATCGTCAGTTCTCGCAGACCGGATTGTGTATATAAAGCCAGCCCCCACTACCTGGTCCCTTATCTTGACCTCTCTGTCATTATCTTGGGACCAGGTACGTGCTTACTTACTAGTACTTACAATTACGATACTAATATAACTCTGTCATTATCTTGGGACCAGTCCGCTCCTGCTCCGCTTAGTCGCTCCGCATTTACCACTCTGCTTAGTTGCTCCGCCTCTCTGCTCCGCTTAGTCACCCCGCCGCTGCTGCTTTGTGACATTAGGTCAAGATCCATTACTGCACTGATAGCCTACCGATAAGGTTGTCCTTGCAGGACCCGCAGACACCACGTCCTCCCCAGTCCCGCCCGACCCTGAAACTCCCGCCACCCGAGTAGACTGCTCCGCGCTCTTACACGCACTTGACCCCAGAGACCAGAACCACATCCACAACACCGACGATAGCTGGTACGACTGCGACTCTCAACCCTGCCCCAACGCTCTCCACAACTCAGTCCAAGAACCAGTTATTCACAACGGTACAACCTTCTTGCCAATTCCCCATCCCCGATTGCCCACTCCCACTATGTCGACTCCTGTCCCGCCTGCCCAGACTACCGCTGCAGACAAACTCATGGCTCAGCTCATTAGACAAGTAGCCAACCTTGCTACAGCCATGGAGGAACGCTCATCCTCCAAATCCAGCATGAACAAACCCGAGGTATTCAAGGGTAAAGACAGTAATGAAGCACGTCGCTTCAAAGCTCAATTCCAGAACTGGGCATCAGAACAACCTGATCTCGCCAACAGTCAGGTAAAGCTCATCAAGTCGGCTTTGGGCTTCTTCACAGAAGGCGCTGGAGACTGGGCAACCCCCCACTTGCTACATTTCAGTGCGGAGAATCCTCCTTTTGAAGGCAGTTGGGAGAAGTTCCTTAAAGAATTTGGTCAACAATTTGAATCGATAGACCCAGGTATGGAAGCCCGTAACCTGATCCAATCCCTTAAGCAGGGCAAAGGGCAGACAGTAGCGGAATTTGCTCAGAAATTCCAGGACATCGGGAGTCGGACTGAGATGTCTGACATTGACTTAAAGGAACGCTTCTACTATGCCCTACTTCCAGAGATACGACAGAATCTGATTACGGTAAACATTGGGCAAGGAGCTGCTCGAACCCTCAAGGAAGCCATTACCCGGGCTGTATCAGTGGATGTCTACTTGCATGACCCCACCTTGACTGGTCGAAACACCGGACCTACCCGCGCCTATGTGACCCCTGCCGACCCCCATGCCATGGATATCGATGCCACCCACACCAGTAATGGGAATACAAGGGAGGCTTTCCTGGCCCGCATGCGGGGACGATGCTTCGGCTGTGGTGCCCAAGGACATGTCAAACAGGATTGCCCACACCGAGAAACTACCTGCCGTTACTGTGGACGTCGAGGACATCTGGAAGCAGTCTGCCAGGACAAGTTTATGGGACTCGGACGAGACCGAGGCCGACGCCAGCAACCCTGTTGCCAGCAGATATCAGCCACTGGATCCGCGCCATTCTCCCTGTTCCCAAACGAATCAGTCCAGATTGCGGCCTCAACTCCACCACTTGCTCCGACTACTGTACCTGCCACTCCGAGCCCCCCTAACCAGGACTTCTCAAACCAGATTGGTCAAATAAGGGAATTACTCGATCGTGCTAACGCTATGTCCTCCTCGGCCTCTGGCTTACAACAGGATTTTTAAAGAGGGTACCCGCTTCGGCTGCACCGAGAGTACCCCGTAATCAGTTTTCTATGTTCACTACTTCTTCGTATGACTCGCACCCATCATGTACAATATCGTCAATCTGGGAATTAAACTCCACTTCCCCACACTTCCGAATTCATGCGAGACTAAGAGGAAGGAACCATAGTATAACAACTGCAGCCATGGTAGACTGTGGAGCTACCGCCCTGTTTCTAAACCAAGACTTTGCCACCCGAAACCATGTAAAATGTGCACCCCTTCATAAACCAATTGACATTTTTAATATCGACGGAACACCTAACCGAGCCGGACGAATCACCCATTTCGCACGCCTAGCACTCACAGTGGATAATCAGGAGCGATGGATGGACTTCTTGATCACCAACTTAGGAGGTGAAGACCTTATCCTCGGACTTCCCTGGTTACGGAAGGTAAATCCGGAGATCGATTGGGAGAAAGGACGACTCTCAGTGAAACCCCCTCGAGTAACTATAGAAGAAGTCCAAGACGAGGAGATTTCATACCCCCACCTAGCTGCTGCTAACACAGAGAGCCCCATCCCGGAACTCCCAAACCCAGAACCTCCTCGCTTTGAGGCACCACTGGCAGCGGCCCTTGAAGAGAGTGAACCAGCAACAGTGGAGGAATCTCCGATACACCGAATCCGAGCCAATCACAAAACCCGTCGGGCATGGGTTAAAGCAGGAATCCTAGAGGAACAGGCTGAGGAAGTCTGGTGTGCAGCGGGATTCACTTACTCCCAGCAGCTAGCAGAGGAAGCCAACCGAGACAAACCTGTTAAAACCTTTGCAGAAATGGTCCCTGAGCAATACCGTGAATTCAAGAAGGTCTTCTCAGAATCCGCCTCCGAACGATTACCTGCCCATCAACCCTGGGACCATACAATTGATCTCCTGCCTGGAGCACCGGCAACCATGCGCACCAAGATCTACCCCATGTCCCTAAACGAGCAGGAGGAGCTGGATCGCTTCCTGGAAGAAAATCTGCGGAAAGGTTACATTGTTCCCTCTAAATCACCCCTCTCGTCCCCAGTCTTCTTTGTGAAGAAGAAGGATGGGAAACTCCGTTTCGTACAGGACTACCGGAAACTGAATGAATACACTGTGAAGAACCGCTACCCCCTCCCCTTGGTTGCTGATATTATTAGTCGACTTCAAGGGGCCCGATATTTCACCAAGTTTGACATCCGCTGGGGTTATAACAATGTCCGCATTAAGGAAGGTCACGAATGGAAAGGGGCCTTTGCAACCACACGAGGGCTGTTTGAGCCTAAGGTTATGTTCTTTGATCTCACCAACTCCCCCGCAACGTTTCAAGCACTTATGAATGCCATATTTGCAGACCTTATAGCAGCTGGAAAGGTAGCAGTTTACCTGGACGACATCCTCATCTTCAGCAGTGACCTTCGGGAGCACCGACAAGTGGTACGGGAAGTACTAACCCGACTAGAGAAGCATGACCTGTACCTACGACCGGAGAAGTGTGAATTTGAACAACAGCAGATTGAATACCTAGGCCTTATTATATCAGAAGGGGAGGTGAGAATGGACCCGGTAAAGGTAGCTGCAGTCCGCGACTGGCCAGCCCCCACTAACCTTCGAGAGCTACGAGGGTTCCTTGGATTTGCTAACTTCTATCGGCGCTTCATCCGGAACTTTGCGAGGATAGCCAGGCCCCTGAATGACCTCACCCGGAAAGACATATCCTTTACCTGGATGGACACCCAGCAGAAAGTGTTCGACACCCTCAGAGAAGCCTTCATCTCCGCACCCATCTTAGCCCTGTGGACTCCGGACAGACCGACCCGGATTGAGGTAGACGCATCAGGCTTTGCTACCGGTGGCGCCCTCATGCAGCAACAAGAGGATGGCCAATGGCATCCTGTCGCTTTTAGATCAGCCTCAATGCAACCAGCGGAACGAAACTACGAGATCTATGACCGAGAAATGCTAGCCATCATAGAAGCATTGAAGGACTGGAGGAACTTCCTGGAAGGACTACCCCAGCCATTCGACATCATCACTGACCATTCCAACCTCGAGTTCTGGCGCACAGCGCAAGACCTCACCCGTCGACAAGCTCGCTGGGCCCTATACCTCTCACGATTTGACTTCCACATGATCCATCGCCCCGGTAGAACAAACACCCAGGCAGATGCTCTCTCTCGTATGGCAGCCCACCAGGTACTTGACAATGAGGATAATCGACAGCAGACGGTCCTTAAGCCTAACCATTTCACCAAAATTGCAGCTTCTATCCTACGGAACCCCCTAGAGGATCGCATCCGGAAAGCCTCACAGCGGGAAGCACAGGTACTGGAAGGTCTCAAAACAGTCAAAGAGCATGGACTACAGCGCTTGGCTAACGGGATCGCCGAATGGGAGGAGGACAATGGTCTAGTCTACTACCGAGGACGAGTATACGTACCTGCAGACGATGACCTACGCACGGAAGTACTGCGTCAATGCCATGACCACCCCACAGCTGGACACCCTGGACTCCATGGAACACTCAATCTAGTTAGCACCCGCTTCTGGTGGCCAACGCTGCGCTCCTTTGTGGAGAAATACGTAGAGGGATGCGAGACGTGCGCACGCAAAAAGATCCAACGACACCCATGAGCTGTAACACAGCCATTAGACGTACCTTCGGGCCTATGGGAAGAGGTAGGAGTGGACCTGATAACGCAACTGCCTAACTCCCAAGGATACGACGCAGTCCTGGTTTGCACAGATCTCTATGGGAAACAAATTCATGCCCTCCCATGTACTAGCTCCATCACTGCAGAAGGCGTTGCTGACATCTACTACAGGGAAATCTTCCGTCTCCATGGGCTCCCGCTCCACTTCAAGTCTGACCGCGGGCCTCAGTTTGCAGCTAAACTCATGCGATCCCTACTGGCTAGACTGGGAATAAAATCAGACCTCACATCCGGTTACCGTCCTCAGTCTAATGGTCAAACCGAACGCGCCAACCAAGAAGTAGAAAAGTACATTCGACTCTACGTAGGTCGTCGACAGGATGACTGGGCAGAACACCTCCCCATGGCGGAGTTCGTAATCAATTCGCGAACCCACTCTGCACTAGGCATGTCCCCATTCGAGCTAACCTATGGATACCTCCCCTTGTTCGACATCCCAGTGGGACAACGCAGCGGAATCCCAGCTGTAGATGACCGCATACGGATACTCCGAGAAGCCCGACAGGATGCAGGGGCCGCCTTGCACTTAGGAAAAAAGCAGCAAAAAGAGGGATACGAACGAGGGAAACGGAAAGCTCACCAGTTTAAAGTCGGAAATTTTGTTTGGCTCAGCGCAGAGGACATCAACCTCCAACTATCCAGTGAAAAGTTAGGGGATCGGCAGCTTGGACCTTACCGAATCTTAGAGAAGATTGGACCCCTGGACTATCGCCTTGACCTCCCGATCTCCCTCGACCGCATCCACCCCGTCTTTCATGTCGACAAACTCTATCCCTGGAAAGGTAACACCATCAATGGAGAAATACCAACACCACCAGAGCCGGTTTACCTAGAAGATGAAGACGAGCCGGAGTACGAAGTTGAGGAGATTTTGGACAGTCGGGTTCGGTGGAAGAGGTTGGAATACCTGGTTAAGTGGAAGGGTTACGATGCAGGACATAACTCATGGGAACCAGCACCCAACCTCAGCCGCGCGCCAAAGATCGTTCGAGCATTCCACAAGAAACACCCCTCAGCAGCTAAAGCTTGACCATCGAGGGCAATGGTCATAAGGAGGGGGTAATGTCATGAAGTACGTAGCCCCTATCATTTTCCTTTTCTCACCGTCTCTACGCCCTTATTTGTACAATACATCACTCCATCACTTTCACGTCCCACCATTGTCGAACTTCCATCGATTACTGATCCACCTGACCCCCTTCATCGATTACTGATCCATCAGTTACCCTTCTCCTTCTACCGGCTTCCGCCACCTTCCTTATTCTCAAACTGTACAGTATTACATCGTCAGTTCTCGCAGACCGGATTGTGTATATAAAGCCAGCCCCCACTACCTGGTCCCTTATCTTGACCTCTCTGTCATTATCTTGGGACCAGGTACGTGCTTACTTACTAGTACTTACAATTACGATACTAATATAACTCTGTCATTATCTTGGGACCAGTCCGCTCCTGCTCCGCTTAGTCGCTCCGCATTTACCACTCTGCTTAGTTGCTCCGCCTCTCTGCTCCGCTTAGTCACCCCGCCGCTGCCGCTTTGTGACAGCATCAAGGACGAAATGGCACGTTTGCCCGAGCCGGCGATGCTCGCCAATTATCGTCAAGAGGTTCTTTGCATTGACAACCATTATTGGAAACGCGAGGAAACTAGAAAGCGTGAGGCTGGTAAGCCTTTTATTGCTCAGAACCCAAAGAAGGGTTCCTCGGACTTTAAGACTGGTTCTACTAACCAGCAAAACAATTCTCAGCCTTCGGGCTCTTCGGCGCCGTTCACGCCGGAACCTAAACCCTTCTCTGGTGGTAAGCCCAACAACAATGGTAAGCCCCAGAACTCTTTGAATTCCAGCCAATCCGGCGGTCAGCGCCCCGCGTTCAACCATCTAGGAGCAGATGGTAAAGTACTTCCCTCCGAACGGGAAAGAAGGATGAAGAACAATCTTTGTCTCTTCTGCGGTGGTAAGCATCAGATTGTTGACTGCAACAAGCAAAAGGCCTAAAAATCGAAGGGCCGTGCGGCCAAGGTTGAAGAAACCCCCGAAGCAACTATTGAAGTTGTGGAAGAGGATTCGGAAAACTACTCCGCAGCTCTTGTTCCCCGGTACGAAACGGGAGCTGCATTGATCAGGTTCGTACCTCACCTGGGGAGTTATATCTCAACGCGTCTGCTCTTTCTCCTATTGAACGATCTCTTGTAATATCTTTAACTACTGAATTCTCGTTATCCGATTCGGCCGCGCCGGCCGAACCTATCTCTGCTCTTCTCAAATTTCCTACTCTTGTTGATTCTGGTTCTACTGACTCTTTTATCGATACTCATTATGTTTCTCAAAATTCTATTCCTACGACCAAAATCTCTCCTGTTAATCTTCGTCTCTTTGATGGTTCATTGTCTTCTAAACCAATTACCGATATGGCAAATATCGCCATTCGGTTTCCTTCCGGCGAGCTGCTTCTATTACCTTTTTATGTTACACATTTAGATTCATCTTGTAAAGCAGTATTAGGTTACAGTTTCTTATCCCGCTACAATCCGTCGATTGACTGGGCATCTCGAAACATTACGTTCCGTAACACTTCACACTTTGATTCTCCACAGACGTCTGTGCCTTCTGCTATCAACCCTGTTGTTGCAAAGGTCGCTGTTCCGCTACCGGAACTTTCGCCGTCAGTTACACCGACAATTCTGGGGACCCCTCCTGGGGACTCACTTTGCTCTCGCTCTCGGACTTCACGGGCCAAACCCCTTTTGTCCAAATTTCCTTTTGAACCCATCTATTCCTATCCTATGGTCTCTCAATTCGCTGCTCAGCTGGAAACTCCCGAGGTTGACATTGCACTGGTAAGTGCTGCAGTCTTTAACAGGGCTTGCAAGGACGCTGGCATGGAACCTATCCTTCTTCGTGCTATTCACTCAGAGGTCGCGGCCTGCGCCGCCGACCGCTCTTCCACCGCTCCTACTGTCCCTCCACTTCCTCCTTCTATCCCAGCAGAGTATGCTGAGTTTGCAGACGTCTTCGACGAGATTGCTGCAGATTCACTTCCTGAACACCGACCTTACGACCTGAAGATTGACTTGGAAGAGGGCGCTTCGCCGCCCCTCAGCCGTATTTATCCTTTGTCTGAAAAGGAGTTAGTTGCCCTTAAAGACTTTATTGACAAACAGCTGGCTACTGGTGCCATCACCCCATCATCCTCTCCTCACGGCGCTCCGGTCCTTTTCGTCCCAAAGAAAGACGGCAAACTTTGCCCTTGCGTCAATTTCCGAGGACTCAATCGTATCACCAAAAAGGATCGTTACCCACTCCCACTCATTTCAGATCTTCTCGACGCTCTGAAAAGAGCTAAAATATACACCAAATTGGATCTCGCTCACGCTTATCATCTGGTCGGAATCGCTGAAGGTGATGAATGGAAGACCACCTTTCGGACCCACTACGGCTCCTACGAATGGAAGGTCATTGTTAAGATCATGCACACCGTGTAACCGTGCCAGAGGTCACAGAGTGTCTAAGGGCGGAAGACGAGTGGGACAGTAGTGAAGTTATTAACAACCACCGCTGTTACGCCGTTAGTCCCCGGAGATCAGGAGTATAAGAGGGAGGAGCTAAGTAGCAGCCAAGTCGGAGCGGCGGTAACGCCGGTGACAAGGAGCGAGCCAAAGAACTTATAAGTCCAAAGGCTGTAGAGAGAGTACTTCAAGGCGTTGAGCCTGAAGACTTAGAGAGGAGCTAAGTTGAGAAGGGAGATCTAAGTTGATAATTAAACTGAGGACTACAGTAGCGTACAAGCAGTATTTATATCTACGGAGCGGCGCAGCGGTGCGGAGCGCCAGACTAACTACTAGGAGTTATACGTGTAGTCCTGCAGGGTAAAGTAAAAGACAATAAGGAGGGACTAGAATGAATGGGTATGTGTAGCGAGAAAGAACAATAAGGAGAGATTACAATAAAAGGTAGATCTTCGGAATGCCGAGCGGTGAAGTAGAGGCCCGCGGCATGGACTTGACAGTCATGCCGTTCGGCCTTACAAACGCCCCTGCGGCTTTCCAGCGGTTTGTTAATGACATCTTCTCTGACATGTTCAATGTTTGTGTCATCGTCTATCTGGACGATATTCTGATCTACTCTGACACGCCAGAAGAACACCAAGAACACGTCAAGGAAGTTCTTCGGCGACTTCGCCATCATCGGCTTTACACCAACCCCAAGAAGTGCGAATTCAATATGGATACTGTTGAGTATTTGGGTTATATTCTTTCTCCCAACGGATTAACTATGTCCAAGGAGAAAGTTCAGACAGTTCTAGAGTGGCCGGTTCCGAGGAAGGTTAAGGACATTCAGTCCTTCCTGGGTTTTGCAAATTTCTATCATCATTTTATCTATAATTATAGCAATATCGTTGTGCCGATGACTTGGCTTACCCAAAAAGGCGCTCCCTGGATCTGGGACAGCAGCTGTCAAGAGGCCTTCGAAAATCTCAAAATCACTTTTACTTCTGCGCCGATACTGGCCCATTGGGAGCCGGATTGCCCACTTATTGTGGAGACCAACGCCTCCGACTATGCCATTGCGGCTATTCTTTCCATCCAATATGCTGACGGTGAAATTCATCCTCGAGCCTTTCTTTCCAGAACGCTTCATGCGGCTGAACTCAACTACGATACCCACGACAAAGAGCTACTGGCCATCTTTGAGGCCTTTAAAGCTTGGCGTCATTATCTGGAAGGCTCAGGTGATCCGGTGGACGTCGTCACCGATCACAAGAATCTTGAGCATTTTTCTACTACCAAGGTTCTCACACGCCGACAGGTCCGATGGTCTGAATTTTTACATCAATTTAATATGGTCATTTGCTTCCGGCCGGGGAAACTTGGCAAGAAACCCGATTCGATAACTAGACGCTGTCTACCCTAAAGAGGGGGATATCGGCTACGCCCAAGTAAACCCTTATAACTTCCGTCCTATCTTTACTAATGAACAACTCACTGCGTCTCTTCGAGCTACCTTCCTAGAAGGCCCAGTTTTACGAGCCTCAATTATCATGGATATTGAAGCCCTACACCAGGCTATCATCCTCGCCCTTCCCGCCGACCCAAGCTCCGTTGTTGGTTTGGAACTTGCAAAAGATCCTTCCAATGAACGTTGGAGCTTAGGTAGTGACAAGCTACTACGCCTTGACAACCGTATTTATGTTCCGAATCACGGCGATCTTTGCCTTCAAGTCCTTCGCTACTTTCATGATCACCCACTCTCCGGCCATTTCGGCCAGAACCGCACTTTAGAAGCTGTACGTCGTCAATACACTTAGCCCAAGGTCAGAGACTTCGTACGCGATTATGTTACTTCTTGCACTATCTGTGGTCGCAACAAGCCTCGCCGTCATCGGCCTTACGGCTTGTTGAAACCTCTGCCGGTTCCGGTCTGACCATGGGATTCCATTTCCATGGACTTTATTGAGCAACTGCCAATGTCGAATGGCTATACAGCTATTCTTGTTGTTGTGGACCGATTATCCAAGCAAGCAATTTTCATTCCAACTTTTGACACCATTACTTCCGAACAATTAGCTGAGCTCTTTGTTATTCACGTTTTCTCTAAGCATGGTGTCCCTAATCATGTTACTTCTGATGGTGGTTCCGAATTTGTTTTGGTGTTCTTCCAGGCTCTTGGTAAAGTGCTCTCCATAGAACTTCACTATAGGCAGACCAAGCGTGTCAACCAAACTCTCGAGCAGTACATCAGGATCTATTGCTCCTACCAACAAGATGACTGGTCGCACTTACTTCCGATCACCAAATTTGCCTATAACAACGCTCCCCATGCTTCCACTGGTATTACTCCATTCTTCACTAACAAAGGATACCATCCTAACATCACCGTTCAGCCCAAGGTCAACATGAAGTCTGACCTAGCCAGAGACTTCGTCGTTAACCTCGATGAACTCCACGTTTTCTTTCAGGAGGAAATCCTCCTAGCTCAATCTCGTTACAAGGAACAAGCTGACAGGAAAAGAATCTCGCACCCGGAGTTTCTGATTGGCTCCAAAGTATTTGTTCTGGCTAAGCATATTCGATCTACTCGTCCTACTGAGAAATTCTCTGAAAAATATCTTGGTCCTTTCAAGGTCATCAGTTGACCTGGTACTTGACAAGACCGTGCCTACAGGTCAATAACTATAGAGGTTCTGAGGTCGGATATGGGCCGGAAATGGCCCGGGATAACTCCGAGGTCCGGAGCTGAGTATTGACCTGTAGTACACACTGGGAGTGGGACGTCGGTGAAGCTATTAGCAACACCCTTCACACACTGTTGTGTCCCCGGGAATATAATGGCAAGGATATAATGTCCAGATGAGCAGCCTAGATGGTGTTCCTGTGACCCGGGGGTCCGGAATAGCTCGGAAGCAAAGGTAAAAGAGATATTAAAGAGTGGGATAAGGTGGTACACTTGATTACAAGCTTGACTACAACGTACAAAGTATCCTAGCTTATATACCTCCCAAATACAGTCATAAGACCTCGATGAAAGCTCGGAATAATAAATAAGTCACAAGGTGATTATTCCGAAGTCCGGCCGCTCCGGGCCGGGCCGGGAAACGCATTAGGATGAATTGCATGCATATGACAGTACTTTATCTTACAAGCTCAAGCTCCCAGACTATCTTCGCTGAATTCACCCGGTTTTCCATGTCTCCCAGCTGGAGCCGGTTACGCTGAACCCATTCCCGAATCGAACTCAATCTCCTCCACCTCCAATTGAAGTTGATGGTGAAGAGGAGTACAACATTGCTGAAATCCTAGACTCCAAGTTGGACAGAAGGTATAAGCGTTGTCCCCTATGTTATTATATTTGGTGGGCAGTTACGAAGGTACCAACGATGAATTCTCCTGGGTTGCCACTGATGAGCTGGTACCTGCATTCCACGCTCGATACCCTCAGAAGCCTGGACCTTGATCACAAAAAATCATTTTATTTCTTTCCCCAATTTCGCCGCGCTCCGCCGAAGTTTACTTCGTGCGTTTAGAGGGTAAACACAATGATAGGAAATTGAGTGTTTACCTCCTCCTCATATTGTTTATCTCTTTTCTTATTGCTTACTCTCTCCTTCTTATGTATATTTCATTCACACTTAAAATACTTATACTGCAAAACTAATTACTTCTTATGCCACTTCGCAGCCTGTTCGATTCCAGTTGCAAAAAAATGTGCTAACATTTTTCTCTATATATACAAATTCAAAAAAATATATAAGAACAAGGCAAGATGGAAGGAAATACAAGTAGAGGCCGAAGGGCCGATGTCTGATATCCGCTACACTATTCTTCTCCTTCCTCCTCCCTCCCTTGTTGTTCCTCAACCTCCTTTTCTTCTTCCTCTTCCTCCTCGCTATTTTCTATCACCCGTCTCCTTTTCAAGTTTCTCGGCCTATCGGAAACCAATCTCAACGGCCCTAGGATTGCCGGTCCCGGCATCGTGCTCCTGGTCTCGATTGCAATCAGTCGAGCGTGGTCTTTGTCCTGTCGACGCAGGAGTTGCCTGAGGTACTGATGTGACCTTGAGGCAGCTTCCCTCAAGGCCCAATTGTTGGCAAGGAGCTGAGCCATTTGGCTCTCCATTACAGCCATCTGCTTGCCGCTTGGCCCTCCTTCCCTCTTCATCTGCACCGGTCGGCCTGAGTAGGAACACTTTACCTTTGCATCGTGACATGGCTTGCATATCACTGTGTTCCGTTTCCCTACCTGCTCCAGGCAGGGGATCTTCTTCAGCTGGCACCACTCGCAAGGCGCCCGTTCTCCTTCATTGTTGTCGTCATCGTCCCCGCCGTCGTCGCCATCATCCGGTTCCCTGCCGCTAGCCTAATTTTCAAAAGAAAATCAGTAAATTTGTTACTGTGTTAAGTGAACACATACCTCCATCCTCTGCCGACTTTTCCCCTTCCTGACCACCCGAGGAAGTTCTACCTCTACTCAACGAGCAGAGGTAGACACCTCGCCAGGGGAAGGACCCCAACAATTCCGCGCCACCGCTGCCACCGCTATTCTCCTCCTTTTTTCTGCAGCCTCCTGCCAATGCCGTTCCTCCTCGGCAGTGCGCCTCGCTGCCTCCTCCTCCGCCTTCTTCCTAGCCTCTTCCTCAGCCCTCTTCTTCTCCCTCGATATTCTCTTTTTCTCCCTGGCACACTCCAGCCGCATCTCCAACTCACGCTCCTTGTCAGAAAGATTCAGCGTGGAAGGGCAGATTGGGGACGATCGGCGATGGCTAGTCCCCCCAGTAATAGGGATAGAGCCAACGGTATTGGTGGTTTCAGTGGTAGTTTGGCTGTTGGTCATGTTGTTGGACTTGGATTTTGGAGATAGAGGTTCAAGGCAAAAATCCACCTAGCTTTATAGGGTCAAAATGGCGCACGGACCAGGCCAATCCTCAAATTGTAATCGGCGTACGGTGAACCAGCAAAAAAATTTTCCTGCTAACTAAAAGGATAAAATGCCAATGCTGATGGCTTTTTGGAAATGTCCTTGATGACTGATGGTTAAGCCCGATACTAACGGCTTTCGAGGGCTCAAGCCTAAGAGGGGGATACTGTCAAGCCCATGCCTTGGGGCCCCAGTCCGCCGCTTGGTATTCTGAGATCCACCGTTTATTGTAATCCTCTCCTTATTGTTCTTTCTCGCTACACATACCCTTTCATTCTAGTCTCTCCTTATTGTCTTTTACTTTACCCTGCAGGTACTACATGTATAGCCCCTAGTAGTTAGTCTGGCACTCCGCACCGATGCGCCAATCCGTAGATATAAATACTGCCTGTACACTACTGTAGTTCCTCAGTTTAATTATCATCTTAGATCAACTTAGATCTTCTTTTCTTCTCTGCCACTCTCTAAGTCTTCAGGCTCGTCACCTTGAAGTACTTGCTACTCTAGCCTTAGGACTTATAAGTTCTTTGGCTCGCTCCTTGTCACCAGCGATACTGCCGCTCCGACTTGGCTGCTCCTGGTTCCTCTCTTCTATACTCAATCTCCAGGGACTAGCGGCGTAACGGCGGTGTTGTTAATAACTTCACTACTGTCCCATTCAACCTTCCGCCCTTAGACACCCTGTGGCCTTGGCACGGTTACACGGTGTGCATAATCTTAACACCAGCTTGGTATATTTTGAACACACACCCTTTTGCATAGGTCCAGTTCCTGTCCCTTTGTACCTGCTAACCATACGGATTTCTCTTTACTCTCTGTTTCTCTATATCTGTTTCTCTACTCTTATCTTTGTCTCTACGATTGTCTAAACAATTCAATACATGCTTTCACTTCACATTTAAGCAACCCAAGTGAGTCTTCGAGCTCCCTTGACCAATACTAAAGCTCCCCAACGTCTACCGTTTTGGTGAGCCAACCTCCCCCAAACCTCCTCAAGCTCCCCAAGTGCTCCACAAGCTCAGGGACCTTGATCTAGGTAACGTCAAACTACGTGCCGCTTCTCCGTTACTTCCTCCAATGCTTGAGGACGTCTGCTGCTACCTCCACGCCCCGGGACCTCCCTCCCGGGCTTACACTCCATCAGGAGCTCATACATTCAAGACCTTACATCAATTACGATCCATAACGATCTTGTGTTGACATTCCTGTCTACTACAATTCATAATACACAACACTCCGACGCTCCCCAGCTTCTGGTTACCTTTAACTCACCCGTTAAACGTCCTAGGGACCTCCCAGGACCTACTAGGAACCTCTTCAAGGGTCATTCCCTTCAATCCAAATTACTCTTAGGTCATTCCTGTCCTCGGTCGCGGTTCCCATAGCTCCCTTCGAGCTCCAGCATGCTACAACATAAATCACTCATACCAAAACTACCCTTAAGACTAATTTCGACCCAGGTCTTACACTACCACAGCCGGAACCCAGCCAGGCCCGGCTCAAAATTTTTATGAGCTTTGGCCAGGGCTACAGTCAGGGACAATCAAACCTGACAAGTCCGTAATCAGCTGATAGCAGCCGAACGAGAGTTTTTTGCGGAAAACTGATAGCAGGTTCAGATTCAGAACGATGAAATATGTCTAAAAACACACCTCCGAAGTTTTTCCCACAACGTTTTAGGTACAGCCAATTTTTTGGCAGTTTTCAGTGCATCTTTAGGCCCCTTTTGACAAGGATTTCCATTGATTTTCACCAACTTTTGAGGCAAAAGTTGACTCTAAGCTCCTTCATTTCATATCTGAGCACTGAAAGGTATAATAAGGGAATGTGTGAGGCCCTGGCACAGAAGGCCTGCTCTGGTCTTACCCAGACTGGGCCTAAGCAAACGCAGTAGCCGCCTAGGCTGTATGAGGAGGTATGGGATAGTGCCGATACTGGTGAGGGGAGCCTAACCAGAGGTAGTTGTGGAGCTTGGGTAAACCTAATAGAGGGTCCTAGAGGTGTAGAACGTAACGCGTAAGCACTGCTTCGATATGGAGGGGAGGTGTAGCCGATATGAGTGGGAAGCTGTGGGGAGCTTAGGGAGCAATGAAGCAGAATTGGGAACCTAATGGGAGGTTCCAAAGGATGAAGGACGAATTGTAGAGCCTCAACGTAGATGGTGAGTCGAAGGAGAGGCGTAGACAATACGAGGATTGACAGAAAGAGACCAGAGATAGGAAACAGAGAGGAGAAATAGAGTTGAGGTGAGACAGAGATGAAGGAAACAGATAATGAGGAAATATATGACAGTTGAGACATGTCAGGCCCTGTTAGCAAGTACTAGTAGACTGTACTAAAGGGACCAAGCCAGGTAGGAAGAGTTTCCAGGTAAGATTTGACAATAACACACTAGGGAGCTCCAAGGGGAGTCCCCAGCCTATATACTGTACATGAGGCTGTCAGGTACATATGTCATGTGGCTACTGGAGTGACAGGTAATATGTACCGTGAAGATCGTAAGGATGGTGCATAGAATATCGGAAACATGTATAAGTGATGAACCGGAGCTCTGGAAAGGAAAGGGAAAGGTCTGGAGAAGCAAGGCATGACAGAATAATTGATTAGAATTTTCATGAAATTCTACACAGTCAGGAGTGAAATCCATCAAATTATCATCTGAGAAATCATAATCTCTGGATAATGCTAAAAATGGTAGAATTCCAAAAAGGTTGAGTGGTGCTCTCCATTCAAATTTGAGATTATGCACTGCAGTGCATCCATTTTTGATCTATATCCAAAATCTCAGGATTTAAATTTTTTGCATGATATATATTCTAGATTCAGCGTCGCTCTGATTTCCTCAACAATGAAAATGCTTTTTGTCAAAAGGGAATGCTATTCATAGTATCCTACACATAATACAAACACAAAACTAAGTTACATGAAAAAAAGTGGATATAACAGATACAGAAGCAAACTGAGTGTGAATGAAAAGATTGGGGATGTTGATGACATCAAAGAATTTTGCAGTGTACGACACTTCAATTATTGATGCTATTGACAATAGGTGATAATGGAGGCTAGATAATTGGAAGCCAGGAGGATATTGACATGTATTGACAAAGGAACACAAGCACTTGACTTGAAGACTTGACTGTTGACATTGAAGGGCTATTGAGGAGTTTAAAGGCAGTGCAACACAGAGAAAGCAACATGGGAAGGAAAGGAAGGGACAAAAAAGGTGAGGAGCTTATATATGAAAATTCGATGTAAAATTTTCGGAGTCTGATTCTGTCTGATTGCCATATGGTGTCCATGCGCTGCAGCTTGCAGTTTGGAAAGAGAGCAAACAGAGATAGATTTGGGAGTGAAAACATCTCTCTGTTCATACACAGGGCAAATCTATACACAGCAACGATTCACTTTGGAAAAATATCATCTCTTTAATTTGCAATAATATGCATAATACCATTTTGATATCATTCTACCCTTAAGCCATTGCCGTGTACCCACTTCATTTCCCCTCTGTATGTCCGAGCTGCTGCAAGCATCACATGACAGAGCATATGAAGCTTTCCCACCCTTTTGGCAGATGGGAAACTTCCTCAAAGCTGCTGTGGCACATGAGGGTGAGTTTTTCTTGGTAAAACTGATGATGGATTTGCACTCAGGAAGGCCAAATACATCCAAAAACGCATCTCCGAAGTTTTTCCCACGAGGTTTTAGGGTATGCCCAATTTTTCGAGGTCTGCGACCCAAACTTGCCTTTTTAGGAGATTGGCTCATTGAAATCTCTTCCTTTTTGTGCCAGAATACTCAAAAAGTAGAATAGAATGATTTCTACTATAATCTGAGCCTGGGAAAACTCATTTTTTTTGTTGACTTTGATTGTCCCCGACTGTATATGGCGAACCACGCATGCCCAAAGTTTAGATAAGCATTTGTAAGTATTTGTAAGCTTCGACTGTAATATTCATGCGAGTAATTATTTATTGTTGATAAATAAATGAGCCATGCTTTGATTAGCGTCAAGTTCAGCACACTTAGCATTTCACTCAGTAAAAAAAAATTGAAGCCCTAGATACATTTACTTTTGATCATACACATCATCATGAATTACAAGTGAACAAGCAATTTTCTGAGGGCCAAAACCGAGTAAAAAAACACAGTGTGCAAGTTAGAGCAGGTAAAATGACCCAAGGGAGATTTGAACATAGCTTTCATATAAAATGAAATTATTACACTGACTCCAAGCTTATTAAACCACTACACCACACAGGTTATAGTGGGATTCTCATGGGAACATCTAATTTGTATCTACATCCACTACATATGTAGTTTTTGTATCTGTTGCTTATTATTATGTACACCATTATTATAAGCAGTACGCGTACTTTTTAGGCATGCTTTCGAGCAGTAATGATCTCAACCGCCGGTTACAATAACAATGGATTTATGAAACTGCCGCTAACTGCCGGGGGGCAACGCGCGCTAGCGCGCACGGATAAGAGGTTAGCGATTACTAATATTAGTAATGCTTATCTAAACTTTGGGCAGGCTCGTTTTTCCTGTATACAAGCCCCCAAACCCCCATTTGTTATTGCTTTGCTCCTCCACACTATATACTTGTTATTCTGCTCCTCAGTTATACCAATAATATGTATTATGAAGCTAGAAATAGTGCTTGATGTTGAGGAATACCCCATATGTACAACCCAGTCTGACAGGTAAACAGTGTTAGTACATTATACTGTACAGTAGGTAGGTAGGTCAGACACGGTGCCATGGAGTCCCTCAGTTGTGTTTCAATCAACTATGGTAAGCATAGTATACTCTCTACAACTACCATACTGATGCACGTAGAGTAAACTATCTGTAAACAGGTACATACAATATACATAGTTGTGTTTTCAACAAAGAGTAAACTGTTCCTTAACACTTGTCAATTAATCATTTAATATAAAAGAACCTCTGGGATAGGATAAATAGGAGATAGTATGAAACAGACCTTGCAATATATTTTCTATCTTCTCAGACATTGCTTAAGTATTATCTGTGCAGCCTCAAGAATTTGTATAATACAATGCAACAAACAACTTGACCTTTGGGATAAATAGCTTTGACCCCTTGTCTTGTTGTAGGGCAGATGACTGCATTCTGTGCAGATTTCAGCCTGTTTGCCTCACTAATTGATGTTGGGATTTGTTGATTGACCATTTGCAAAAGCAAGACTGACTGAAATGGATGTCTCTCCAATGTAAATGGCAGGTTCATCCAAATGTGAAGGTGTTAGCATTATGCCAGGTTCAAATGCAGTCTCCTGCATTATCACCTCCAGGTATTCTAACCTGTAGAACCTTGGAAGTGCATTGGATCAAACTTGCTCTGGAACCAAATATTATTGGAATGATCAAGCAAAAAGATTACCTACATGGAAGCAGTTAGATATCTCTAAAATTACTGCAGATAATGAGAGCTGCAAGGGAATTTATCTGAAGGGTGAACAGCTCAAGTATTCAGTATGAGGGAAAGCGGCTGTGCCGTGCCGCTCCGCGGCAGATTTCTGAGCGCTCACGCAGAGGATCCACAGCCGCTTCGCGGCAATATTGCTTAGTCACTATTACCAATACTCTGTGCATCTGATATAAGCGCCCCGAGCAAATTTAGAATATAATATAGGATGAGCCTTAGCCGGGGCTTTTGAGCCGGGCCCCAGCTGGCACATCACTAGGCCGCAACAAATCATCAAATTTGAAAAATCAACTGTACCCTTCTTGAGTGTGTTACAGTATGAACCAGTCGGTATGTATAGTCTTACTTCCAACTCTCACCACTGCCTGAAATGCTAGCCACTCACCCATCACCCATGTTTATTTTAACTCAGTTTTATGCTACTGCTTCAGTCTCCCATAATTGCCATTTCATCTACAATTCATTCACCCACACTGACTTAGTTTTCCTAGCCATACACTTACAGCTGAAAAAGTTTTCCTAGCCATACACTTACAGCTGAAAATTCCTGCATGTATACTTCTTTCATTTCATATATTTTGTCCACTCATGCGGGGCTAAAGCCCAGCCAAACCTCCTCGTAATTATTATGACTTCGAATTCTCATTTATCCCGTCGAACCGCCTATGTATGTAGCTTATCGGGCAAATTAAAATCGGAGTGACGGCTGAGATTCACACCAGCGCTAAAATAAATTCAACTTCTTTCGTTGCCATGTCTGATCTATATCGATCTACTCTCAGTGCTCGTCTTGCCAAATTACCAGCAGACATACCTTCCAACATCGACATAGAAGATGAAGACGAAGAAGTTGGAGATTCACTCGGCTCTTTGCCAGGCAGTGGCCTCGGTCCTCCTGCAATGCAAGTCTACGATATACAGCCCTGGAAATTTCTCTTATATCTTCGACTGTAAAGGCCTTCAATGTCGCATAGAACGAGGAAAGCAAAGAAAGAACCAAACCCTGCTTTTGCGCCGATTTCAGCCCAGAACTTTTTCGTTCAAGCTTTCCAGGTAGCGTTGCCGGGTAGGAATCTTGATTGTAGGGTGTATTATACACCTCCCAAGTTTGCCAATGGGACAGTTATGGTGTGTCAACATGGAGCAGGCTATTCGGGTTTGTCTTTTGCGTGTATGGCTAAGGAGATCACGGACCTGTCTGGAGGAGAATGTGGAGTGTTGGCTATAGATGCCCGTCGACATGGTAAACTCCTTCGATCACTTCTTGGGACAGGATTTTTATCTTTGTCATTGAAGGGAAAACAATGTCCACTTCGGACCAGCCAGATGAAGATCTTTCTATCGGCGTATTGATTGATGACTTTGTTGAGGTGGTCCAGACAATTTATCCAGATGCTCAAGCGTCACCGAACCTTATTGTGTGTTGCAACCTCATTTGTCTATAAATTCCGGCTAATTGATATCCAGCTCATTGGCCACAGTATGGGTGGATCGATCGTCACTCGAGCCTGTGCCATATTACTCGACAGAAAGTACACGATTGGTGGCGTAGCTGTATTAGACGTCGTAGAAGGTAAGCTCCGCAAATCCTTGCCGTGAGCACGCTGAATCCTGATTGTGTATATAGGCTCTGCGATCGAAGCTCTTCCTCACATGAATAGTCTTTTGAATGCACGACCAGACGGATTTGACAGCGTAGAGGAAGCCGTGGAATGGCAGTGAGTTCCCCGCCGAATTTCCGTGACCCGTGCACTATGTGTCAATCACTCGATGACTAGCCTAAACACGAAAGCCATACGAAACCCAACTTCTGCCAGAATCTCTATTCCAGCAGTCATCTCGCCCTCCGGAAATTCTTCTCCAATTGTCCCCCCTTTCATCTGGCGTACGCCTTTGCGTTCAACGGCTCCTTACTGGCAAAGTAAGTGCGATCCCCCTCGGTCAGATCGTCAGATGAAAATTCTACGATAAATCACCCCACAGATTGGTTTGTTGGTCTGTCTCACACATTTCTCAACGTCCGCACTGCAAGGCTCCTCGTTCTCGCTGGTACAGACCGGCTCGATAAAGAGCTAATGATTGGACAAATGCAAGGCAAATTTCAGATGATTGTCGTGCCGGGTACTGGGCATATGTTGCACGAAGTGTGTTTCTTTTCCTTAGTTTCCCAGCTTCGCGCTAACGCTCTGTCAGGACGACCCCACCCGACTAGCAGAGATCATGGTGGATTTCTGGAGAAGGAATGAACGTTTGGTGATTGGGATCAAGAAAGTCGGAGAGGTTTGATTCTTTGTTCGATCATCTTTGCTCTCTATCTACAGAACATGGACATATGTTACAATCAGGATACCGCCTCTGGCAAAATGATTAAGGAGAACCCCGTTTTCCGAACTCGAAACACTCTACCAGACTCCAAGTCCGCAAGTACTATAGCTGGACATTCAGGTCCTATCTCATTCAATGTTCAACGTAGGCTGGGTATACAAATTCATGCTGCGGGAGGCTGGAGGTTAGTATAATGAAGGCATTATCATAACTTTGCGGCTACCAGGCTGTGCCTGGAATACTTTATTTGCGGGTAAGGGGTAACGTCTGGTAACTCTGTATTGAGTGGCCTGATTCTAGGACATGGAATGTATAGGATAGACTGCAGTAGTGCAGGGATACTGTCCGACAAACTTTGAGGAGGGGTTATTCGGATATCCCGTCGGAATGTGTATATAGGGAACCGGGTGTCGGGATTCCTCTCTCGGCAGTTTGTTGTTTCATCTCTATAAAGAGATGCAACTCCAACCAGGATGTTAGAGATGTTAGATAGTGAGCTCGGATGAATTGCAGATCAGCAGATATTGGACATCGCCTTGACAACGCATCGGCATAGTACACGAAACTTGACGAAAGGCCTCGTCTGGTACGTATATTCGCGGTATGACATGTGCGTCCTTGTCCGGCCTCGTTCTACAGTCTCCAGAGGTCTCCTCGGTAGTGCTGCCGTTCGAAGTGCCTTACTGAAGAGAAGCTGGTTTTAACTTGGTCGATTTGTGCATCGAAACAGCTCGATACAGTCTAGGATACCCGAAAAGTAATATGAGCTCAAGCTCAGCAGTATCATTTTTTCAGAAACCCAGCTGGAAGATGATATCTTTTTTAGAAACTAGAAGGATGGTCTATCCTACCTATTGTTTTGCTACCAGAATTTCCGGTGTTTTGAGAACAGAGGGAGGTGAAGGGGACGGCAGATGCGCATTGGCTACATATATATTGCACGATGCATTTGTGACTTTGCAATTGAACTTCGAATAGGCTAGCCCATCGTTTCTGTTTGTCATTGGGCGCGCAAGCACGCCATTTATACAATCATGTCATGACTCTTACCACGAAATTTTTCTCCGTGCTAATACTCAGTACATAACCTCTTGTTTTATACTCTATTCTTCTTTTGCTCTCCTTTGCTTTCCTTCTATCATTGCTAGGACGCTCTCAGTGCGAATACTGACCCAATAACAAGTCAAAATGAGCCCCACAATCGATACGAAAACCCCCGCTGTCCACCATGATCTACCAACCCCAGATCCTGAGTCACCTACAAGAACCCGTCAGCCGTACAAGTTGTCGACGTTATGTGTTGCGGTTGAAAATCCGTCGATGAAGGACCAGTATGGGAGCAGCTCTGTGCCAATCTACCAAAGTGCGACATTCAAAGGCGTTGGGAACGAATACGATTATTCCAGAAGTGGTAATCCAACACGAAGTCATCTAGGTCAGTACTCTTAATTGCTCGTTTTTCTTTAATATTGAAATTTCTATTCAATAGAACATCATATCGCAAAGATATCATCTGCAGCACGCGCGTTCGCTGTTTCTTCGGGAATGGCTGCCCTAGATGTCATCTTGCGCTTGCTCAGGCCCGGAGACGAGATCATCGCTGGTGACGATTTGTACGGTGGAACCAACAGGCTACTTACCTTTATCCGTACCCATGTCGGTGTCACCGTCCATCACGTAGACACCACAGACCCCAACGCCGTCATTCCTTTCATCCACCCGACTAAGACCGCCATGGTCCTATTAGAGTCTCCTACGAATCCTTTGCTCAAGATCGCTGATTTAGCGCTTATCAGCAAAGAAGTCAAGGAACGTGCGCCGAATGCTATCGTCGTCGTTGACAACACGATGATGAGTCCGTATCTACAAAGGCCTTTAGAGCATGGGGCAGATATTGTTTACGATAGTGCTACGAAGTATCTGAGTGGTCATCATGACTTGATGGCCGGTATGATTACCTGTAACAGAGATGACCTCGCCAAGGTGCTGTTTTGGAGTTCTTCATGCTTTTTGATATCTTCTCTGACGTCGACTATTTTTCCCTTCTTTCAGCAAATAGCTTTTACCATAAACAGTGTTGGCAACGCCCTAACTCCAATTGACTGTTTCCTCCTCCTCCGAGGGGTCAAAACGATGGCTGTGCGTATGGATCGCCAACAAGCAACTTCTCAGCTCGTCGCTACCTATCTGCATTCACTTGGATTCAAAGTTCATTACCCTGGCCTCCCTGACCACCCTGGCCGGGAAATTCACCAACGTATCTCGGATGGTAATGGAGCCGTTCTGAGTTTCGAGACAGGCGACAAAGAGCTCAGTGAGAAAATCGTTGGAAGTACTAGACTCTGGGGAATCAGCGTAAGCTTTGGTTGCGTGAATAGCTTGATCAGTATGCCCTGTGTCATGTCGTACGTGTTTTTCTTCGCTAAGTACACCGGATTTCTAAGTAAACTGAATGCGGGGTTTTTTTTCCTTTAGACACGCTTCAATTGATCCAGCAATTCGCGCTGCTCGTGGTCTACCTGAGGACCTTATTCGTTTGTGTGTCGGCATAGAAGATTCTTCAGACCTTCTAGACGACCTCGAACACGCCCTCGTAGATGCCGGAGCTATTGCGCTTAGTGCTCAACAAAATAAATATGTCCGCGTCCCACCTGGTCATGCTGCCTTAAATAAGGCCGTGGAACAACTTGCGATCGGAAGCAGTAACAGCAGGGGAGTAGAACATGAGTGGTTCGTTAGTGCTCCTGGAAAGGTTATCTTATTCGGTGAACATGCCGTTGTTCATGGTGTGGTAAGTAACACAATCCTGTTTTCAGTCTTATTTTTTTTCTCCACGCTCTTTTTTTGCGTTTCTGACTCTTTTCCTTTTCAGACTGCGATCGCAGCCTCCGTAGACCTTCGGTGCTATGGCCTAACTTCACCACGAAACGACGGAAAGCTGTCTGCTCATTTCAATGATATCAACGATTTCCAAGCTGAGTGGGATATTGAATCGTTACCGTGGGGCGCATCAGCACCACTCGGCCACCATGAAAGACACCCGGAAGACCTGGATCAGCAGTTGATTGAAGCCATTCATTCA
This sequence comes from Lentinula lateritia, assembly GCA_028011325.1. Taxonomy (NCBI): domain Eukaryota; kingdom Fungi; phylum Basidiomycota; class Agaricomycetes; order Agaricales; family Omphalotaceae; genus Lentinula; species Lentinula lateritia. The sequence goes on from JANVFT010000065.1 coordinate 55,036, forward strand.
GGCCCATTGAGAGAACTTGGTCCAGATAAAGATCAAGCACGCAACGCTGCTCTAGCCTTCCTTTACATGTACATAAAACTAACGAGCGCTGAGAGGTATGTAGTGTATCTTTAAAGGCACTTCCCTACCCTTATATCTTGCCTCGAATTTTTCCTTCCAACTTTCTGCTACTGATGGCTGACTACCTGATCTTCCTTTCTCTTTTCTTCGCCTTCTATCAGACCCTCGGTGCATTTCGATGTACGTGCAACTCTGCCTGTTGGTGCAGGCCTCGGATCTTCAGCATCCTTCTCTACCTGCGCAGCTACCGCGCTCCTCCTACTCTCTCACCGCGTCACTCTACCCTCGATCCCTTCCCCCATCTCCGCGGAACATTTGCACCTCTCGCATCATGGCCGACACGCCCTTGAAAAACACAATGCTGAGGAGGCGAATCATTGGGCGTTTATCGCAGAGAAGATCCTGCATGGAAACCCGAGTGGAGTGGATAATAGTGTTGCGGTGTTTGGTGGTGCGCTGACGTATAACAGACCTGGATTTGGAAAGCCAAGTGGAATGGAGAGTATTCAAGGGTCAGTTTGGTAGAATTGCCAGTTGTTGAAAAAATGTCTGGCTGATCCTCATGACAATTCGTAGATTTGGCTCGCTCCGCTTCCTTCTGACTAATTCCAAGGTCCCTCGAGATACAAAGAAACTTGTTGCAGGAGTGGGTTTGATGAAACAGGAGGTATATTTATTTCGTCTTCATCAAGCAAAGGCATAATCGCTAATCACATCCGACCAGCAACCTGAAGTCGTTGGTTCCATCCTCGACTCTATCGAGAACATTAGTGCTCAGGCCAAGCGGTCGTTGGCTGATTCAACCGAGTTCGGACGCGAGAACTTACTTCGGGATTTATCGGTAAGTTGGGCATACCCATTATCATATCGTTTCTCATGATCTCGGTGTTCAAACTCTCTTCCAAACTTCCTTCCCTGCTGTTCACCTACTCCCTACCACCGCTCTTAGGTTATGATTAGTGAAAACCATAAACATCTTGTTTCCCTCGGCGTTTCTCATCCTTCGTTGGAGGTCATTAGAGAGAAGACTGCAGCTCCTCCGTATAATCTAAGCACGAAACTCACTGGTGCTGGCGGTGGTGGGTGTGCCGTGACCCTAATTCCTGACGGTAAGGATGCCCCCTGTCCTTGTTACACACTGGATGTTTCATATTTTCCGTTGTCTTACTCAAGTAACTGTATAACTGATGCTCCTGCTTTAATCATCTAGATTTCAGTGATACGTCCATGAAAGATCTGCTCTCTGAACTCACCGAGTGTGGCTTCGATCCTTACTTAACGTCAGTGGGAGGGAGTGGGCTGGGCATCTTGTCTCCTTATCCAGAGCACAGAAATACGAGTGCGAAGGATATCCATCCAGGACAAGTGACACCGCCCGAAACACCAGACGAGGCAAATACTACAGATCCAGGAGACTCGATTAAGGCATCCTTTGAAACTAAATCATTGTCGGAGCTCACGGGATGGGCTCAAAATTTAGGCAAATGGCTATATGTTTAGTATGATACATTTGTAGTACCCGTGTAATTTGAACTTTTATGTTTTCTCCTCGGAGCGACGCTTTGACTGAAAGTTGCGAAGTTTGGTTTTATGCAATGGCTATATGATTCCTAAAAGTGGAGGTGCTCATTAGAATATTAATATTGTATCTGGTTGGTCAATTACAAGTAGTAGGGGAATACAAGTTACTAGGAAGACAATGGACAGAATAATACAAGCCACGTCAAATTTTGAGTATCTGCTCGCTCATGTAAGAAGACACATTTGTGATTCCAAACTAAATCATCCACTTTCAGAACCAGAGTCGCTTATCAGTTCTTCCGGAGACTGAGGGCTGAGATAGACAATGCCAGTCTCCTTGACTTCTAAAAATCGAGCTCCAAAGTACCGCTGCGTTTCGAAACTCCAGCTGTGAGGATATCATCAGAAGTGTAACAATCCTTTTGACAAAGTTCACTTACTCAAGATTGCCTCGTACCCAGTGAGCTGTGGCATCCATGTAACGTGCAACGCCGGGATCAACATCAGGCCCCCACGATGGTATACGCTTTCGAGCATCCAGATAACGATCCATGAGCACCTTGAAGTACGTTCCAATGTAGTCAGAAGCTGCTTGCAGTTCAATATTTCTATCCTTCATTAGTACCGTTACAATGTTGTTGCCGCTTAGGCCTTTTCTTTGCTCCATGTCGTATGAGTACACATCCTAAATCCAGACAAATAACGTTAGCCTAGATAATTGTACTCGGAAATAAGCTACTTACATTTGCCCAGCAAACCATGTCGGCGGCAGCCCAGTATGCTTCCATGAAAGTGGGATTGTCAAAAACTTCTTGTGGTAGATCGAGGCCGAGGACATATTCGAAAAGCCCAAAGCATAGTCGAATGGCACTGTTTTCTCGACGAAGGTCGATGAATGAGGCGAGGTCGAGGACCTCCCCTTGTTCACGGAGCTCGGCTTCTCTTGAGACGCATTCTATATAGTCGTCGCAGTGTTTTAAAAATCTTCTCGCTGTGTTAGGACCAGCTAAACTCATGTATCGTTTCCTGAAACTGAAAAAGGTCACATTCGAACTGTATTCCATGCACATAACGAGGGTAAACACATACTCTTTGGTGATTTTGCATAATGTCGATCCGTCGTCAAAATCTGGGTCTTGCATTGTATTCAGATCTAGTTGAGCTGTCAGTTAGGGTGAAATTAACAGAAGCAAGCTATGCGTACAGATCTGTCCGGTGGCGCGAGCATCTTTGCCATTCTGGTCGTCACTAACTTCATCAACAACGAAGAGCAGGTTGACAAAATCGCAGCAAGTTCTAAATTGCTCATACCTGAAGCGATAATTGAAGTTGGTAAGATAGAACTCATCAAAATATTATCTTACCCAGCATAAGGGTATGTATGCGCCACTAGTAATTCGTTGCAACCTTGCATGAAGAACGCTTTTTTTCGGTCGGTGAAGACATTATAACTGTTGATCCAATCAGCGGACTCTGCCCCAGCCTCCTTGTAATGCGGGTTTGCATCTCCCTCCAGAGGGCAGACGACAAATAGGTCGGGAAGAGTAAAATGTTGAGGGTGGTTCATGGCAAGTAGAGGGCGTAATCCAATAATATTTCGACTCTACTAACATACCTTTTATATGGTCAGTCAGGGTCTCGTCGGGTCGGGATAGTATCCTGTGAGAAAGTTCGCCCCCAGCCACGCAACGCTACAAGTCCTCAGAGGGTAGCTCAAAGATCTGTAGATTTCGATGTTACATGTAGATTAGGAAGGGAAGGTCTTGCAGCGTGGCTTCATTTCCGGGTTTTTGATGTGGATGTACTTATATGAAAGCACCAACGTAGAAGCTTGAGCTACTAAGTACCATCAAAGTACATTTGCCCTGAGTAGAGGCCGCCGTCCTTGAGAGGTTGATCATATTCCGATTTTTCGTGACTATCTGGACGGATCTCTCGGTTTTCGATCCCTGACTGAAGAAATCGCGCATAGAATCGCCAAAATTGGATGAGTTCCATTATATATTGCTACATCTAAGGAAGGAAAAATCTCCCATCTACACGTACCTCTACGTACCTACTGTCATATTGCCTCAAGTCCGATTTGAACCAGGTTCACTACTGTTCAATTCAAACGCGCATGCGTTTCCACCGCGTTTCCATCACATTCGTAGCAAAACGGATGCGACAAACGAAGTATCTCAACTTTCAAGAAAATAACATCATACCGACGCGGACCGTGTTTTCGACCATTCACAAAATAATCTAGACCGTTCTAAGCCGTTTTACAAGACAAAGAGTGCTTATATTGACGAGGCCACGCCGCGGTACTGGGAGTCGTTAACTTAAGCTTAGTTCACGGGTGGGTCAGCGAGGAGACGCCGTTTAAGGAGAGGAACTCGCTTACTTACATATTATAGCAGAACCTCTAGAAACATAGCAAGTTGAGTAAGTATGAATTGAAGTCTTGCAGATTGAATTCACATCTTACACGTTGCCGGACCAGAGGATGAAGCTGCGTAAGCAGGTCGTTATTTGGGCCTTGGCTAGGTGCAAGACAAAGCGGAGATGCCGGTTGGCAAAAAGGAGATGAGCTCAGGATGAGCCGCAACGGTCAACGGTCAACCTCACGACTTCCAGGGTCAACTTTCCTAGATTTTCTTGCTATCGCAACGTGCTTGACAGAATCCGGCATGGCATTCATTTTTTGAGTAGGAGTCCGAGTGACGTGTCAGGAAAACACGTTGAGGTAAGGCCAAACAATCCGCGCCGATGGACAAGCCGCGGAACCGTAGGTCAAGTTCATGGAAAAGAGCTGCGGGCATGTGCCATTTCCGTTGTAATCGATGTATTGAGATAAAGACGGATTAGCATCTGCCTTATCACTAAAAGATTGGACCCACATTCTATCCAACACCATGCGCCAAAAACAGGAACTGTTGAAGGGTCGGTGGAATCCGAATGGTACAAGGAAGAGAGAAATAAACATATATTTACTGCAATGTTTTTCTTGAAATGAGTAGCGAGTGGAATTAGTTTTAAATGCAACAAATACCGTCCGAAAACATCGCGCTAGCACGAAAGCGGTCGCAGATAATTCAGATCCTGGACCCCATCTTCGAACGGGGACGTGGGTATGCGGTTATGACAAATGTCATCCCCTAGTACCGAGGATCGAAGCTGAAGTTCAAGCGTCAGCGCGACGAGTCTCCAAACATGACGAAGTAGATCTTGAATTTCCGACGATGAGAAATGAGCTAGATCTTTGCATAGAACACACTGACAGTGTGGAGAAGATCTGAATGTCGGATGGTTGTACTAAAAAGAAGGCAATCAGTAGAAGACGCAACATAAATCAGTCAGAGATCTTTGCTATTGCTGAAGAATCTCGAAAATATAGGGAAAAAACATGAGGTGACAACGTTCCGTGAAGGGCCAACTACCGCTGATACCAAATTTCCAACTCGGATCCGAGGTCAAAGAAAATTCGACATTAGGTGTAGAAATACATGCGGTTATAGGACACAAAAGGGGGTGGACCAAACGGGCGGATGCTCAAAAACATATCCGATAACTAGCATAACGCCCACTGGTTTCACTTGGTCTTGTGATTTTCACGACTTGTCCTCGCCTTAATCCATAATAACGCGCGACAGGATCAGCCAGCTGGATACGAGGCAATTGCGTTTCCTTCAGTCGGCTACACAAAAACGGTCAGGGTGAAAACATGCGAAGTAAGAAAAAACGAACTATTTTTCCAGAAGTACTTTCTTCTCCGATGGGGATAAAACCTGATGACTGGGTACCAACGAATGATGTGTTATGTTCACAAGCAAATCAGACTCCGAGAACTCCTCTAATCGGAATTGTGATGCCATTGCGACGATGACCTACGACAATTCATCAATGGACTTGACCATCGTGCTGGGGACGGCAGTCTCACTTTTCGAGCGGATGGTGTCATATTGCCAGGGAAAACAATGATACCCTGCTGGATACCTTTTTCTTCGAGAATTGAAAGCATTCTAAAGGGAGGGGAAGTTCAGCTATAAGTGGTGATTAATACAGCATATCACGCACTTTCTCATCGTCTTGACACCCACACTTTTTTCATCGGAAAAGAAGATAAATAACTGTTCAGCTGGGTTGACCATCGAATTTGAGAAGAAATTCAGTTGATTGCGGCTATGATTGAATGTTAAGCAGTTATTACGGTGTAAAGCAGCGATAACTCACTCAACGAAGCCGCTTTGATTTGAAAATGACTGGCGAAAGGTCGCTAGGTCCATGTTAATCTCCTCGTCTGAGACTGAAAATCCCTTGGAACTCGTCACATTAGGAAGAGAAGATTTCAAAAATAACTCACTCTATCCTGAACCAGCTCATGCATGGTTCTGTTGACTTTCCATAGCTTAGCGCTTTCGTCGGCGTCAGACATTGGACAGGGAAATGAAGAAGGGCAGGATGAGGATCTGACAGTGGACAGAGGTGGGAAGAAAAAAGCGCCGGTCGAAGTAAACAAAGTTTTGACCCGAAGTTGAACATTTTCATGGTTATGGCTCCCTCGATCAATGCCAATAACGGCTCCTCTCAGCCCCAGCTTACTTTGAGCAATGGAACTATGGTGAGTCGAAAGTGATGAGAGTTATCAGTCCTCTTAACAATAGTGGTTCAGCTGAAATTGAAACCATCAAGGATATTCAAAACTGCCGTAGAGAATCCAACAGTATCTCCTGGACGACCTTCTTTCGGCCCTCGACATATTACTGGTATATGCTTCGATGATAGAGGGGATCAGCTACTTACTGCGGCTGAAGACGAGACGTTTCGATTGTACAATTGCAAATCTGGCAAGTGAGTTCCCTCATCATCGTCACCTTTCGCTTTGCTGATTATATGTGGTGTCTGTAATATTGTAGACACCTGAAAACGCTTCAATCGAAGAAGTATGGAATAGATCTGCCTCGATTCACACATAAAAGCACGGCCATAATTCACGCCTCAACAAAAGAGGACGACGGAATACGCTACCACTCATTGCATGACAACAAATATCTTTCATATTTCAAAGGTCACAAAGGACGTGTAATATCGCTTGAGGTGTCACCTGTGGATGACGGATTCATGTCTGGCTCCCTGGATAAGACTGTGCGACTATGGGATTTACGCGCACCAAACTGCCGGGGCTTACTCACTCTTCCTGCACCTCCGGTCATAGCCTATGATGCTTCTGGCTTAGTCTTCGCCGTCGCTGTCAATCATTACTCCAGAATACTTTTGTATGATCAGGCGAACTACGACAAAGCACCCTTTCTTGTCATCACGCTTGAAGACCTTACACTAACCCTCATCAGTTATCCACCAAGACCTATATATATGACCTCGCTTTCATTTTCATCCAATGGGAAATATCTCCTGGTTGGATGTTCCGGGGACGCACATTATATTCTCGATGCATTTGGCGGTCATCTGATCGCAAAGCTAGAAGGTCATGTTGGGCTTGAACGACGGTCGGTTGCAGCTGCACTAACTATTCAACCTGACAAAGGATGTAGTGGAGAAGAGGTTTCTTGGACTCCGGATAGCAAGTTCATCATAGGTGGAAGCTTGGACGGGAAAGTACTCGTTTGGGATGTCCAGGATCTGCAGGTTCCACAAGGCCCCATGAACTTGAAGACAACTCCGCGACAGATATATCCTTTCATCGCTCACGATGGTCATCCTGGAATTTCTAGATGTGTCAAATTTAATCCCCGACATGGGATGATGGCCACAGCTGGAGCAGAATTGGTAGGTTTCCCAGTATTCTTCAATCTCCCTTGAGGTTGATCTTCCCATTTGACAAGGCATTTTGGTTACCAGATACGGCGCCAGAATCCGAGGAGGTTGCCCGCGATCTTCTGAAGAGGAAAGCACCAGCGTAGAATACAAGTCTAATGTTGTACTAATTAATAATACATTGCACATAATCATTCAATGCAGTCACGTGGTTATGTTGCCGGCGACGTGGCACGGGTGAACGTATTTCTTCTTGCTTAAGTGCTCCGTTCGCGTCGTTTTGGCATCGGTCGTCTTCCAATGCGTTTCTTCTCTCTGCTTGCTGCAATTTTGTCTGTCGCCTCCTTGGCTTCCTTTGTTTCCGGAAACGATGAAGTGGAAGAGGAACGAAGTTCGCGAGTCATTCACGCTTGCCTATTGGTTCACTCACGATCATAATTTCACAGTTATCATTGAGACGGAAGATGTAGAGCCTCGATTTCTGGCAGCAGCGGCTTGGCCTGAAAGCAATCCATTTGGACGTGTGTCGCTACGTTACACTGAACAGTATCTGGTTATTCATATTACACACAGATGTCGTTAACGGCGAGAAGAACACGATCGGCGTATTGGTAGAGAACAGACTAAACCGTAATACGACTCTTTTGAATGTTGCGGGGGCTTTCTATCAACCAGACACGGATGTTCTGGTACGAAACGTGAGTTACACTTTCGGACGCTAATGGTGCATTACCTCTTAGCAATATGTTGACACGTTCAGCTGAGTGCGATGACCTACAACCTTGAATTGATTGACGGTGTCAAATTGCAACTCCCCTATGCGTTCTTTAGCGAGTGCGTGTCCTATTAAATCTTAAATCTTGCACAAGACCTTACTGATTATTCCTACTTTCAGATTCAAGGTATGACTGACATAAGCTCCAATGTACATCATATGAATGATTTGGTAGGCTGGGGACCTTCGCCTCATTGTTTGGCTTGAGCACTTGGACCAGGTAAATCAAATGTTGTCGTCCCGTATATATATTTTACCGTACCGCCATCCTTGCATAGGGTGAGAATCAGCGAGTCGTCGCCTACGATTCCATTGTCACGATCGTTGAACCTGAGGGATCTTGGTTTGACTTCAAGTTGTAAGCTCCTGTCCACACATGCCTTGAATATATTATTGATCGTCAAACAGGCTCTCCACTTATCTGGTCGTCTCCGGTCTCGTCGCGGGTCTTGGCTACTTTACTTACTTGACTTTTGTTCCCCAACCAAAACGGTCACGCAAGGCCGCAGTGAGTGCTCCTGTTGGTACTGTCACCGCAACTGGCGCAGGTGGATATCAGGAGGAGTGGATTCCTTCGCACCATCTTCGCAAGAACAAGAAGAAGAGTGGTGTGGTTAGCAGTGGGGACGAACTAAGCGGGGGTGAAACCAGTGGGACTGAAGGAAAGAGACGGAAGGGAAAAAAATAGTGGTCGTACCACAGGTATAAAAAGCGGAATATGGGTTATCTCTGATTTGTACCAATCCCATTCATCGTGCATATACACCACGCAAAAATGACCAAGAAACAAAACTTGAGATTGAACGAATCAAGATAAATGTAAATTATCTTCCACTCAAGGGCCTCCAAGGTGGAGATTCGAACATTGGGTACACTCCATCAGTTGCTCATCAGGGCTAACATTTGGGGGCCTGTATGGTACAGACTGGTACAGACTACTAGAACACAACCTGAGGACTGTGTCGGACTCCGTCTACCCTATCTGGAAACTCAGAAACAAATAAGTGAAAATGAAAATCAGGGCCAGGAGGGACCATGGCAGTAAATTTGGAGGATTCGCCTCCATCCTGGGAAATGTTGTCAACTTGCGAGGTGCTACATTTCCAAGTGTAGGAATCTCAATTTGTGAAAAAAAAAACCCTCTTCAATCAGGAGTTCACCCAATGAATCCATAACAAGCACTCGAATATTTGTGTCAGCTTTCCTGTCTTTCTGCCTGCGATCGGCATTAGGTCGGTAAGCGGTTATTTTTATCTTCTCCGCTCATTTTAATTGCCTTACTGATATCTCAGTATCTGCCTTCCGGAGGTTGCTGCACAACGTTCCAAACTGACCTCCATTGAGGCATAGCCAACCCTGCGCTCGATTTGTACACGTCCCAACTACCTTTAGGCCTTAACACCCTTTTTCTCAATATCCCAACGTGGATACTTACTTGGAAGTTCGTATATCTGGCTCGCGCAGATCCCCGAATTCTAAAGGAGTATTATTTGTGGATTAAATCATGCTAGGTACCTACATACCGTAAGTGAGCGAGTATGGCTAGCCCTGGTTAACTCTGGCGAGTGTAGGATCGCTCCTCATGGCTAAGCACACTTCCGACTTCCGGACAGTGGTGGTTTTTCTGGAATCTACAGAGGATTTTTCTTATCGCGGGCAGCTGGAACCCAGTCTCTCCAGGATCCCATGTTATGCGTTACTTGAAAGCTTGCACTACAGATAGCTCTGTTGACCTCGAGCTGCAAGAAGCCTTCAACGTGGCTCTTCATTCCCTGTCTCGTAGAGTGAAAGGCTGGTGAAAGGGATCCTAGTGGCTAACAACCCATGATGCGCTCAGACTGTTTGATGAAATGAATTGGCATACACAAGGAATTTCGGACTAGGTCATTCCACCTTCATATATCTAATCCCAATACATATGTATGTACATGATTTCTATTTTGAGTCTCTGTTACTTCATGTGGAATACTGACATTCTTCTTACCCCTCTCCTCTTTCGACGCTTCGCCAGTATATCTCATATCCTATCTTATCCTATCCAGGGCTTATGGAGGTCCAGGATCGGACGGTCAACATTACACCTGGTCCCATTAATCCGGTAGTATCCTTGCAACCTCTTTGGGAACAGCCAGAGTGTGAGAGAAGACGATCTCAACATCGAACACAGAGTCACTTGCGATGCGCGGCAGAAACTGCTGATAGCAGTATATGAGCATTGTTTGTTCGCAGTGCCTGGAGATGTAAAAATCTGACCAAGATAAATGGATCAGCGTCCAAATGCTGCCGTATATCTTCTCGGAAGCCACGTCTGTAAGCCGATCAAAAGTTAAACTTGAGCCAAACCCGAGTCTAACGGAGGAGTATCTACATACAGTAAGAGACAGTAAGCCGCTTACAAGCACTCCCAACCAGTTCGTTTGTCGGAACAAGAGTCGAGGTTTGGTCGATGTACCGTAACATCGCATGCCGTTTGAACAACAGAGGAGGAACCGACTGCAACCTCTTTTTTGTGCTCTTGCAACTTTTGGGGTGTTCTCCGTAGCATTACAAGTCCATTTGAAACAGGAGTGCACACGTAGTCAAGCTATGCAACGATGCAAAATAAAGGATACAAGCAGAGTCGGGATAGACATAGAACGTAAAAACAACGATAGCATGACGGAAGAGCGATACATAGATAGGTGAGATTGTATACCACAAAGCGTTGATTAAGAGGGGAGAAGACAGATAAAGTAAAAGACAGAAAAAAATATAATTATGTAGCGTGCAGTAGCTTTTACAGAGCGGAAAAGGAAGTTTATATGCAAAAAAAGCCTCACCAGGAAGCGGGTGCTATATAGTCTCAATCTGACGAAAAGAGTCGCTTCAAAAATTCTGAAGCTGCTTGCTTGACTGTAGCGTCAACTTTGTCGTTTCCCAGGAGCTCCTGGACGAATCGTTAGCCAATGTCAACCCGAGAAGAAAAGGAAAAAGTAGCCCACGATAGCTCTATCAGCTTTTTGCTTCGTATTCGCCGAGCTTTGCTTATGGTCGAATTCTGCCCTCTCCCTTTCCATTTTGAGCCTTTCTAGCTCTCTACGCTGCTGACTGTCCCTCTCCTCCCTTTCTTCGCGTTTTCGCATGTACTCCAACTTCATTTTACTAGTCTGTGTTTGGACCTGTAGAAACTGGAGATACGAAGAGACCATGCTCTGGGTAATGGTAACATTGACGACAGCTTGATCAGAAGAAGACGTTAAGGCGGAGGAAGGTGTTGAAGAGGAGGGATTGGAAGCGGATGAAGATGAGGAAGATATGAGCGTAGAGGATGCTGTATTTGTAGAAGAAAGTGTTGATGTGGAAGAAAATGATGGGGAACCAGTCTGAAGCAACGCAGGATTGAGTGACGAATTGAGAAGGGAGGATGAATTAGATAATGAATTTGACGATCCGAGGAGGTTGTTCACTAAGGACCCAGAAGGAGGAGCGGAAGAAGACAATATTGGGGATGTATGTACAGGTTGTGTAGACATATGGACATTTGTATGTGGAGAAATAGGCGGCGCATGCTGCATCTCGGAAGGATTCATAAATGACATGGCTAGAGATGATGACCGGTCATGAGACAACCCGGAAACACTATTCACAGCCTGAGTGAGAGGTTGTGAGAAATCAAGCCCGTGGTCGTCGTTATCATCGTCATCGTGAGGAACACCGCTACCACCATTTGACTGACCATGTATTAAACGAGAGTTGGTTGAACGTGTCGTCGCGGGGTCGCCGTTCCATCTGCAAATGATGAATTAAAACAGTTGATGCAGGGACAAAAGACGGGGAGAACCTTGAATAGAATAGGCCATACCAGCCATTTCTATGCCATTGATCTATTGTGCGAGCGGTGATATTGCCAACGTCGCATCCTGCTTTTCGGGCACTTGCTAATCGACGCTCGTATTCACGAAGTGAATCTGTTTCACTAAGATCAGGACTGAGCTCCAATGAACCCGTGGCTCCAAGGAAGTTCTCGAAGATGTGTATCTGTTTGAACAAATTGAAGTTGCGTTCGTAGCAACCTTTTAGAGCTTGATAGGTTTTCTTACTGCCAAAAACCTCGTGAGCACACTGCGAAACGTTAGCGACAGCTAAAATGTGCTAAGGAAGCTCAATCACCTCTCTAAGACAAGAATTCTTAGTTGCTCGCAAAGAGTTCCAATGATCATCTTGACCGGGACCCATAAGCCATTTGAATAGTTTAGATTTTTCTTCATCGGTCCAGTGTTTGGCGCCCTGTCCGCCTGGATCGTCGAAACTGTCTGCATCTTCTACATCCCTTCGGCGCTTGTTGTTTGTTTGGTTGAGTACGCCATCTGTAATATGTTTCCGTTTGACCTGGCTGGCAGAGGGTACACCATAAGCTAGGTAACTTTCCTTTGGTTGCTGAGCCGGTTGGCCATTCTGTTGAGGGTGTATGGGAGGAGACGGAGAGACACGATAATCTTGGGTGTGAGCACGAGAAAAAGCAGAGCCGATGTGACCATGACTATGAACCAAAGCCTGGTTTAAACTGGGGACATGGGACTGAAAAGTCTCCAGTGAAAGACGGTTAAGTAGTTGAAACAAACCAGGGGAAGTGGCCGGACGAACTTACTGTCGAACCATTGTCCATCCCAGAATCTCGTCGTTCTCCCATTCCCAGGTGTCCATACTGCATCACTGTGTCGCTGATACATAGAGAAAGACAAGAAACTATTATTTCTTCAATATGCACTGGATAAAGAAAGCCCTTTGTACCTTCGCACCTGCCCAACTGGCATCCCGGGCTGGTCTGGGTCGCAAGCTGTGGTCCGCAAGCGGTTCGTTTGAGCGAAGCTTGTTTGTGCCAAACAAATAATCGCTTATCAGTTCGGTTTAAATGTTACGTACTGACGCGCAAATGCAAGATTTACTACAAGTTACAACACAGAGCTCTGTACAGCGAGAAGTAGAAAGTAAAGCACACTACACAACACAATATGTATACGTATAATAAGGTAAAAGCCAGCTAGCTGTCTGCGTCAACATTTTCATCTATATCATACTCTCCATCATCTACCGACCCATCCGCATCAAGGTCTCCATCTTCTCCTCCTTGTGCGTCAACCATTTCCACATCGACCCGTTCGTCATCTTTTGTCGCTACCCTGACAGATTGAGTATCACTGCCGAAGACAGTAATATCACTTGGAATGCTATGTCGACTCCCTGCATCTGTGTCCTCCACTTTCACATCGTAGTCCGGGAGTTCTTTCGACTGAGATGCAATCTTCATATCAACGGTAGCATCGCCATTCAATGCTGCAAAGACGACAGGTTTTGAATGAAGAAGAGACAGCAGACTCGTAGCAGCGGTGGCTTCTACTGAGTCAGAACCCTCAAAACTAGCATCGCCATCACCAAACAAGTCTTCCATGCTGTCCGTTGTGGAAGGATCGGAAACAGAGACAGGAGACTCGGAATGCATATTATGTTCTGGGACACTGTCGACCTGCTTCCGCTGTTGGGGCTTTCCAGGTTTTCGCCCGTTCACCTGGAGTTCGTCTGGAACAGGGCCGGCCGAAAAGTCACCAGAATCATCAGATGCGACCGCCACTGCACGATTGCGTAGTTGCCTTGGCCTTGTGGCGGGGACTAGTTCTGTTCCCTCAAGCTGCATGAGCTCTTCATCGACTGAAGAATGCTTGGAAGATTGTCTCGTCACTCGTTTGACCAGAGTAGAGACCTGTCGAGAGCTTCTGCTAGTACTTCTACGCCCAGGCAGAACTTCGGCTTCTATGGCTTCTTCGATATCCATGCAATCAGCAGGGGAGCATTTTCTTTGTGGGTCCCAATGTCTAACTTCTACCGCGCTTTCTTCTGCTTCCACACTTTTCTCATCCAATCTGACATTACCTTCCTTCCTCTCAGATCCATTATCAATCTCATCCTTTATGTATTTTTCGTTTTGCTTCGACATCTTCGATATCCTCTGAAGGGTAGAGGGCCCCACAGGCATATCTGCGCCAGCAAGATTATCAATCTCCGAGGGATCGTCCAATACATCTTCCTGATGAATTTTGTTGGACGCATCAAGAGCTTCTAAGGTAGAGCTTGGCTCTAGATTGCGCGTTGGAACGAGTTGTGGCACCAAAATCTCTACCGAGCTGTCTTCTTGTGCGATAACGTCTCCTGTACCACATGTAGCAGTCGAAACATTTGCACGTTTTCTCCGATGCCTTGGGGAAGGTGATAATCCACGTTCCGGGGTCGAATTTCTTTTGGACAGCAGACGCCTTCGACCATTTAATGGGGGTTTTTCGGATGATGTTGATTGTGGGGATTGTGCAGAAGATTTCGAGAGATGACTTGCGTCCATTTCGGCCGCATTTACGACATTATCATCATCGAATAATGATAACGGAGTGTCGGTCCCTCGACTTGCGCTTCCTTCTTCTATTGATAACCCGTTCGTCGTCAAAGCAGTGAGCCTGTTGTCGCCAATAAATTCCCCTGTCTCAACAGCTTCCTTAGCCTCTGTCTTCTTCACGACCCCGAACTCCCCTTCCGCGCCAGCCCTGACCAGTAGGAACGGGCTCCACTTCAGCTTTTCAGCTCGTAACTTCAAATACCCTTTTGCCTCCCAATTCTGCATATAATTTCGCACGACTTCTGGGTCCCATGTTATTTCGTATTCCTTTGGGGCAATGAACTGACCTATGGGTACATGATGATGGTTGTCGTTTGAGTTTTTGTTATCGTCGGTGTGACTTCGTTCGGTGGTGTTCGTCAATGTACGTTGCAGATTGCGACGTGCGACACTACCGCCTCTTCGACCTTTGACGTATTTGATAGACTGTCCGGGAGATGGCCGAATAGAAGGTGGGGTGACGGGACGAGAGGATATCATGTTTTGTTGAACGAGAATGTTATAAATGTCTTCAATTGTCATGGATGTAGCAGTGCTGATGTCTAAAAGATAAAGAAATAATCAGAAATAATATCCGATAAGGGGAGAACAAGCGCACCTTCAAGTCGGGGGTTTTCGGGAGCGGTTTCAAGGTAGCGCATAAGAGATAATGTCCAGTAGTTTTTGTATCCAAGGGCACCTAGAGCAGACAACGGCTTTTCAGGTGAGCCTGTTCGCTGTTCCTTCTTCGATAATAGATAGCCTGATGGATTCATTAATATGAGCTACGAACGTAAGGGACAAGCGCTCACTGAAATCAATAAGTAAATTTCCCCAGCCTTGCCTCTGACGTACAGGCAGAGTCATGATACAGCTGACATTGTAGTCCTTTGGGCTACGTTTCTCCTTGCTAAAATATCCAACAAAGCGGGCGCCCACGTCGTCCACTTCGGTCATCACGTAGAATAGAAAGGGTTCGACATCGTAGAACAAAGATTTGTGATCAAGATACATCTTGGATAAGAGACACAGATTTTGGCAGTAGATCTATGAAATCCATAAGCACACAAGTACCCTAGCGTTATGAATCGTTACGGATACCTTGTTCTTTCTACCGTCGACTTCAAATATCGATACTGAACCATCTCTGTATATCTCGTCCCCTGGTGGATGTTTTGCTTTACATTTCATCTACATGTGATCAAGTGAGCATCATGCTGACATATCGGTAGAGGATAGAAAACCGACTCACCCGATGGCGAACCGCACCAAACTTGCTCTTCATGTATTTCAGACAGAACTCGCAGATCCATAAGCGCCCATCTGGAATGTTGGCATATTCTTCTGGGAACGGTGCATCATACCAAGTTTTGATTTCGTGGGCACCGAATCGAATCGTTCTGATGCGGAGAGTAGGCGGGTCGGTGTTAGTCGTGAGGAGTCCACCGGGAGTTGAAGGTGTTGGAGAGTCGGAAGTTGGAGAAAAGGGGATCTGGTTGAGTGTACTTGAACGAAGGGGCCGGGAAGAAGGGCCTGCGACTGGTTCTTCTTCAGGGTTTTCGGAGAATCGTCGAGGGCGTGGAGCGAGCTTTTCCTAGAATAAGATGATTGAGTCTATTTGTTTTGACGTCGACGAGACAAATGAGTTCACCTCAGCTAGAGCCCGACTTCGCTCGAACCGTTGCTTATCAGATGGCAAGATGACCGTCTTTGAGGTGTCTCGTTCATCCCCTCCAAGTACATCATCGAACAATCCTTTCGATTCTTCTTCTTCTCTCTCCTTCGCTTTTCCTTTTCCCTTCTGAGTAATCCGAAGGCGGACCTTGGGTATATTGATATTGTTAGATGGTTGGGCAGGAGACTGCAGACGGAGCCGCATACGTTTCGGCTGGCGGGCATTGGGAGTAACAAGGTCGTCGTCCGAATGATCAAGATGGGGGCCTTTACCCTTCTTCAATGATTGCATCGATTTTGTTCTCGTACGCCGCAAAGGTGTAGCTCTCGTTTCCACCTCCATCTCCAACTCTTCGTTATCTGTGACCCCAACTGGAAATTGAATTGCTTTTGGAGCTTGCCCTCTTTTTCGCGACGCACCCATTCTTGATTTCGCTTGAGCGGGCTCTGAGCGCGAGGAAGAAGCAATGGATACTGCACGCATTGGCATCTCGGAATATCCGTTCAAGGTTGGCTGATCGCTGTTGGATGGATCACAAGTCCCATTCAGGTCAATATGCAGATGAGGATTGTCAGAGCATTCTGAGCAGAACCAATCTCCTTCCGGGGTTTCGACCGGAGGATTAAAACAAGAGCCGTGCCATCCTAACTCAACCGTAAATCACCCAGACCAACTATCAATCACCGCATCCACTCACCTCGATCACAGCCATCACATAGGAGAAGATCTTGCTGCAAAGTGCGTAAGATTGAAGCGTAGTTCTGAAGTTGAATAATGGAGTTAACACACATCATTATCCTTGCTTCCACATATCTCGCAACTCTTACATGCTGCGCATTTCCAAGGCCTCGACCTCAATGCATCGACTCTCATGTGTTTCAGGGACAGACAACTCGGATGACCTTGCAGAAAGTAAGAAAGATAAGGGATAGAGTAGCTTGCAACTTACAATTTCGTCCACAATCGACGCAACACAGCATTGTCTCTGGGTCTCCATCTCTATTTCCCGCATCATTTCCTGAACAAGCATCGCACGACGCATCTCTTTTCTGTTTTCTTTTCCGTTTCATGGACTTCTGCGAGGGCAAAAGCTGTGGTTGATCAAGTGGTAGTTGGAAGAATACTGGTTGGGGTTGAGGGGCGAACGGATCACCCTGAGGGCCTTGGGAATACTCGCGAATGAAATGGTCCGTTTCCACGAGTTGGGTTGATTGTTCTTCGTCAGGTTCTTCATTATGGTCTTTTGACTATGCTACATAAGCAAATCTGGACGCGACGCGACTCATACAAGCGCTTGAGAGTAAATAGGACTTACAATCCCCTGAAATGTCCCGTTATGCTCAGCGAATATCGGCACTTTGTCCGCCGAATCCATCAAAGCCGGATCGATTGGTATGTCGATGTCGTCCAAGTTGCTCATAGGTGTGCCATGATCATCAGAAGTAGCGGGCTCGGATTCTGGGACTATTGAAAGCGCAGAAGCCCTCATTTATGAAAATGAGAAGCCAGAGTGAGCTTGGAAGGCTCGGAAGCCTTTAAAGTTGTTGCTGGGTATCACTTAGTTTGTGGGCGGCGGCTCTCAGCTCCAATCATGAGCTCAGCGAAAAGTTTCCCACGATTAGGTTGACTAGGGCTTGAGCTTGCAAAGCTCGAACTTGACTCGAAGCTTGAATCAAAATGTATCCTCATTTTGTCACTAGTTTCCTAAACCCTTCCAACTATTACGCTTGCTAAATCCCCTTTCCAGCGTATGTACATAAAATAGTATGTAAAGACGGGAAAAGATCATGAACTGGTCTGTGTATATATCCGTTTCTCGCCGGACGAAAATAATCATGTGCAGAAAGAAAGCTTGCATTCAGCGCGAGCTCTCCTTTCAAGTTATATCCAATTTTGCATTTTATGTCCGGATTACGAGTTTGTTGCAGGTTCGCCAACTAGGACTCCGAGTCGGGAGGGAAAAGGGACGGCATCCCGCCGCTACATTCGAGTGCAAGTTCGCGGAAGTTGTCTAGCAAGCCCCAGGATTCTTTGCGCCAGAAAGTCACTGAGATATATTTCTTCTACATAGCTCGAATATCATTCGTACTATCTACAGTATCTGTCTGTCTATCCAACTGCATGATGAATTAGTGATCATGGAATGAGCTGGGATCCAAGTTAGACACCGACCTGACTCACCGTAAAACTTAGAAGCGTGGGTCATTTTGATTTTCTTTTCATCTTTGTAATCGCCATTCACCGGCACCTCCAATCAGTTGAATCACTATGCCTCCCAAAAGAACTCGTGAACACCGCAAGTTTTCTTCGCGCGCCTCTAACTTCGAGACTTTCTCAATTCGATTGACAGTATCTAGACAAGTCAACGAGGCGACATCTTCAGCCTTTGCCCCAGAATTCCTTGCAAAACGAAGTCAAAATCATCTAGACGAGCTCGAAGTACGCGTTGATCAACTCACAACATCGTTCAAAGTTTGTGATGTTTTTGATAATCACCCTTTTCGGCATAGAAATCCAACTATAGCCTATCAGCATCTGTAAATGTGGACGAGCAAGACGATGAACCTACAACTGGGAAATATAGCACCAAAGGCCGTGCGAGGCAGACGTTGATTTCTGACAAAAGAGACCTCAAACTTGCGGGTAATTCTCCCGCAGCGACTAAGAAAAAATCTACAATGAACGTTCGGAGTGCTTTGCTGTATCGAAAGAACTTATCGACATTGATTGAAGAATCCGTAGGTCTCCCTGTCCCTTTTTATATACCCATGTCTTGATAAATTCAACAGGGTATCGCTTCCCTTCCACCATCGGTTCCTACGTATCTCACTGCGGTCACATCTCCCCCGAAATATCCTCCTCGTCTGATATGCTCCGTATGTGGCTACTGGGGCCAATATAAATGTCGAAAATGCGCTATGCCATACTGCGATCGCAACTGTGAGGGTGTCCATCTCGAAACTCGCTGCGAAAGACGAGTAATTTAATTCCGATGATGGATACGCTCGTCTCGATTTTAGGATGAACGAACTATGTGAGATGATCAGATCCTTTCCTCAAGTTGAATTTAGAGATACGACTCACTTCAAATTCCCCATAGTGATGTACATCTTCTCATGCCTCATGCTATACGAAGTCTGCAAGTTCTTGGTTTAGAGAACGAATCTGTCTATCTCCTCAATGGTAACTATTTGCTGCCTGCCTAGCCATCTGCAACGTCGGTCCCGTGTATTCAAAAAACCTCCACTACTCAATTCAATCCACGACTTTGTCGTTCACCTGACTGATCATTGTTAACGGAAGCGCGCGGTCAGCTCATTACCGTGAGCCACCGTTCCACGTAGGGTAACCATGCAGCTGGTCCATGCTCCAGTATTTAAAGGCTTCAGTCGATTGGGAATTTCCACCCAGAAATGATGTTGAAACTTCGACTTACTTCGTTCCTATTATTATCTGTTCCGGTGACTTTTGCTCGCGTTCATCCTCGTGCAAGTAATGGGGTACCCGTCATTGATCTAGGATATGCTAAATATCAAGGGGTTTTTGACTCGGCCAATAACGTTACGAATTATCTGGGTATAAGATATGCGGCTCCGCCCACTGGTCAGTGAAAATCGTCTCAATTATGTATACGTTTTATAATCACTTTTGTCAGGCGATCTGCGTTGGCGAGCGCCCCAAACTCCCGCTGATAACAGCAGCGTCGTTCAACTGGCCAATACGCAACCTCTGCCTTGTTTCCAAGCCCCTACAGGAGAAGCTTCCACCAATCCTCTAGAAACTCTCAGCAAACGAGCATCGGCACCTGGAAGTCCTACTGAGGATTGTTTGTTCCTGAAGTAACTAACTGTTACAATCAATCTCACATTTCTGGCTGAGTTATCATCATGACACAGTGTTTACTTCCCTGGAGATATTATCCCAGTTGAGCCTCTACCGACGTTAGTTTGGATTCATGGTGGAGGGTAAGATACCCACATACGACAATTTTATCAATGTCCTCTGATGTCATGCCCCCAGTTATATCATGGGTGGTGCAGACACATTCACGGGTTCTGACCTCATGCGTGAAGCCAATAACGAAATCCTACTTGTCATAATACAATATAGACTGGGCCTCTTTGGTGCGAGAAAGCATTGTCTGCTACTGGTTCCCAGAGCCAACCCCATGATACTTTATAATAGGTTTCCTGGCAGGGTCCGAAGTCAAGGAAGATGGTGATCTCAATGCTGGACTACGTAAACATCTGCACTCAAATTTTAACGCCCGATGTTGAAGTTAGTCTTATCGTCTCAGTTGACCAGGATTTTGCGTTACGCTGGGTACAAAGTCATGTAAGTCTCCCATTCAATGGTTCTAATCGGCGTTCATTTTCTCTATAGATCTTGCAATTTGGAGGTGATCCCTCAAAAGTCACTATCTGGGGGGAATCTGCAGGCATGTAATGTGATATTCGATGACACCCCGCAATTGAGGTTGAAGAACGGTATACGACTTGCAGGTGCTGGTTCCGTATTACAGCATATTGTAGCCCAGGACGGTCGAACATCACCACAGTTATTTCGGGGAGCCATCACGAGCTCGACATTCTTACCTTCCCAGTACATGTTTAATGATTACGTTCCGGAGGTTAGCGTTTAGATGTCAAGTTGATACAGTTTCTCAACTGATTGTTTCAAAGTTACTCTATTCCGAAGTCGTTTCTCAAGCGCAGTTCGTTCGTTCGTGATGGCTTCTTGAGCAATAGAATGCTCATTTTTTCTCTTTAGGTGTACTACTGCAAATGATTCTTTGGCATGCCTAAGAACAGTCGACGCTGCTACCCTTGGAACTATCAACAGTGACATCAACGCAGGAGGATTTTTCGGTACCTTCTTGTTTGTTCCAGTAGTAGATGGAACATTTATCACAAAACGCCCTACGGAAGTTTTGAAGCAAGGAACGGTAAATGGAGTGAGTCAACATACTGATTTTTTTGTCTGACTCACCCTCTGATCCTTGTGCCTCATCCAGAACGCACTTCTTTCTATCACAAACGCAAATGAAGGCACCGTTTTCGTGAATCAAACTGCCCCAATCACTAATGTATCACTATATGCCAGCACGCTGTTTCCCAAATTTGGGTCGCAGGCTGAGGTAGCCGCTCAGCTGTATGCAAACTTGGGTACACCCCTTCAACAAGATGACTTGGTGATGGGCGAATGTTAGTCTTTTTGAGCATTGAGTAGTCGCTTACCAAAATTTTTAGCTATCTTCATTTGTCCAACATACTATTTGTTGAATTCATTCCCGGATAGTGGATGGAAAGTACGAATCATTTCTCCGACCCCCCGAAAAACAGAAATCGGCTTATTGTCTCTTATTGTACCCCATTTTGCTAGGGAGAGTTTGGTAAGTAGACATATCAAACAAACAACTCAAGAATCCGTGACAAGTTACCCACAGCCGTCCCGCCTGCGACACACGGAGCTGATGTGGTTTATTATTTCACAAGGTACAATCTTGCATCACAGAGCCCACGTACCTATGTATTGCTGAGTGTTCCTTCTAGTCAAGGAACACCGGAGTTCAACAACACGGATTTCCTTACTGCATTCCAGACGGCCTTCATGTCGTTTGTCATCTCGCAGGATCCAAATGACAAACTAAATCCAACTATCACTCCGTCTTGGAATCTCTACTCGCAAGGCAATACGGAGATGATTTTTAATAAAACCATCGATGGGCAGCCTGATGTTGATGTTGACAGTACAGACAATGATTTACTCCAACGTTGCAAGTAAGTAAAACCTCATTCCTGGTTCGATATATCTATGTATTCATTATATTCCACAGTTTCTGGAATACCGTCGGGGCATTGACCGGACAATGAGTGTGTGGGTTAAGGTAAAGAGACTGAGCAGGTCCAAGTGCAATGCCAAACCACAAGCCTCTGTACTTCTTACATTGCAATCATCTTTGCCTAGTCATTGGGACAGAGTGTAGTTCCTCGCGTCCTCGACTGCTCGTCTTTTCTTGCCTCGGAACTCCCCTCGGCAAGGCACCTAACAAGATAAGATGTGGTAATGCCGCTGGGATGCTCGTTAATTTTGATGGTTATATAAAAGTAGAAGTTGTCAATGTCAAAATTTTGGATTTCTTTTCCTCAGCCTGACCCTTCCCGGTTTCTCAAATGAAGAAAATTGCTTGGACGTTGATATATTTGGCATCCGCGGTGGTGTCGTTCTCGACCTGCATGGATCCTCGTACAATACCAGGCGCACCTGTCATTGATTTGGGATATGCTCAATATCAAGGCGTTTTCGATTCGGTCAATAATATCACCAGTTATTTGGGCATACGATATGCGGCCCCGCCTATAGGTTGATGGTTCCCTTATTGGTTTATGGTCTTACCGCCTGAACAAACCTTTTCTAGATGATCTGCGTTGGCGGGCCCCTCAACCTCCGACTGATAATAGCAGCACTGTACAGTTGGCCAACACTCAACCTTTACCATGTTTCCAAGCCGGTGTTGGACTAGCTCCTAATTCTCTCGAGGTCCTCGAAAGGAGAGCCACTATTGGAGATCCCATCGAAGATTGTTTGTTCTTGAAGTACGTAACCCTTAAACTCGTGTAACCACGGTTTATTGACATAGTAAAGTGTCTACTTCCCTGGAGATACTATTCCAGCTGGCCCTCTTCCAACTTTGGTCTGGATTCATGGTGGAGGGTGAGTTTGGTACATAAACAAATTTATCGATTTTCATCAACGTTCACAGCTACGTCATGGGTGGCGCAGATGAATATCCAGGCTCCGACCTCATGCGTGAAGCCAACAACGGGATAGTTCTGGTTATCATACAGTACAGACTAGGAATATTCGGTGAGAAAATAACATTTACTGTAGTAGAAGCTGGTCCAGTGACACCACGTACTAGGCTTCCTAGCAGGGTCCAAAGTCAAGGAGAATGGGAATCTCAACGCTGGTTTACGTGAGCACTATGATTTTGAACACTGGAGATCTGACTTTTTTTTTGTTCCCTCTCAGTTGATCAGGATTTTGCATTACGATGGGTACAGACTCATGTAGTTTTCCTTCTTGCTATTTTTGTTGTCATCTTTGACACTCGACATTTGCTGTCTCCATAGATCTCACAATTCGGTGGGGATCCTTCAAAAGTTACCATCTGGGGAGAATCTGCCGGCAGGTATTTTTTCATGCCACTAGCACACAGGCTCAAGAACGTTATACTTCGTAGGCGCTGGGTCTGTAGTACAGCACATAGTGGCTCAGGATGGTCAAACATCCCCGCAGTTATTCCGGGGAGCCATCACAAGTTCGACATTCCTACCTTCCCAATATGCATATAATGATACCATTCCGGAGGTCAGTGTTGCAACACGAAGCTTTGGAGTGCGCTGTTTACTGACATTCCATAGTTACTTTATTCTAAAGTTGTTTCCCAGACTGAGTGCGTCTGCGCCGGTCCTTTCTTTGATCGAATGTACATATCTACCGACCGACTCAATTTTTCCTTTCTTTCTAGGTGTTCCTCTGCAAATGATTCTTTAACGTGCCTGAGGGCAGTAGATGCCGTCACCCTTGAAACCTTGAACAACAACATCATTGCGGGCGGGTTTTATGGCACTTTCATTTTCGTACCAGTCGTAGATGGGACGTTCATCATGCAGCGTCCTACAGAAGCCTTGGCACAAGGAAAAGTCAACGGGGTAAGCTCCTGTACTAATTTACTCGTTCATGATTATTAATTTCAACTGGGCGCACAGAAAGCACTTCTTTCTATCACCAATGCAAACGAAGGCACCATTTTTGTGAATCAAATAGACCCAATCACGAACGTCTCATTGTACAGTAGCATGCTCTTCCCCGAATTTGAGTCACAGCAAGCCGATGACACTGCTGAACTATATGCAAATTTGGGCTCACCCCTTGAACAGGACGATCTCATCATGGGCGAATGTAAGAACCTGACTATATTTATGTACGGGGGCTCATGTATCTTCAGCTATCTTCATTTGCCCTACGTATTATTTGTTGGATGCGTTCCCAGATAGTGGATGGAAGGTATGTACCATGCATGACTCGTTTCAATACCAAGATGGCAAACAAGATCTCAATGTTCACTAGGGAGAGTTTGGTAAGGAGAAAAATATTCGTAACAGAATTGTACTCAACCTCACAACAGTGGTCCCCCCTGCAACACATGGAGCTGACGTGGTCTACTATTACACAAGGTGGTTTGTATCTGATATGGCCTTGCATCGATTGTTGACGCTCTCTCACAGTATCGGAGTTCCAGATTTCCCCAACCCAGCCTTCCTCGCGGCTTTCCAGGGAGCCTTTATGTCATTTGTGGTCTCGCAGGACCCAAATGACAAAATTTATACAACGATTACTCCTTCTTGGAACCTCTACTCCGAGGGCAATACAGAGATGATCTTCAACCGAACTGTTGATTACCAGCCTGATATTCATGTCAGCAGCACAGACAATGGTCTACTTGAACGTTGCAAGTAAGTGGTGATACGTGACTGATATTTACTGAATAATAAACATGTCCCACAGTTTCTGGAATAGTGTGGGGGCATTGACTGGTCAATAGGTAGCATGGTGAAGAACTGTCTCGTAGCCTCTGACAGCCTCTTCCGGCAAACTTGAAATGAAGAACTTCTGTCACAAGTGCTTTGATCGGAGAATTGTTATTCTTGGAGAACTGTACCTTCAAATCCCCGCAGTTAGACTCGAGCCAGCAGTTTCAATGAAAAAATGATTTTGCACATCACGTCTCAGCAAGCGGTGACTGATTCGAGCAACTACCGGACATGCATACTCATAACCATAAGTCATCCCGTTGTCTTCCCTTCCCCTTTCCTCCTGCATTGAGAAACGCAATAAAGAACTGAGCATATACCGAGCAGGAACTATTCCGATGGGGATCGTCGTTGTTAGATTCACATCTTCATTCTGACTCGGAGTCGGGAGAGGGAAGTGAGTTCGGCTATGGATAATTTATGGGTACGTAAGTGACTCCATGATGCACTGATTCGAATCTCTGGCAAGGCGGTACAGTGACCAGATGATGTCGTGAAATCATATAATAAGCCTCATCATCGGTACTGGTCGTGCGCGCGCCCTACTTCCTGATCCTCCTCAATGAAGAAAGTCGTACTGACCTCTGCACTGTTAACATCCGCGGTAGCGCTGCTCTCCGCAAGCACACTTGCTCGTGCTTCAAACAGCGATGTACCCGTCATTGATTTAGGATACACACAATATCAAGGGGTTTTCGATTCGGTCAACAATCTTACCAACTATCTGGGCATACGATATGCGGCACCCCCGACTGGTCAGTTTGGTTATCCTCCGTGCTGAGCCACCTTGTGTAACCCATGTATCACAGGTAATTTGCGCTGGAGGGCACCCCAATCGCCTGAAAGGAACGACAGTTTCGTCCAACAAGCAGATACACAGCCTTCACCCTGTTTTCAATCTTCTGGCGGTGCTGCTTCCACCAATGCTCTTGAACTCAGTAAAAGAGCCGGAGTTGACGTGACTGGAGAGCCTACGGAGGATTGTCTATTTTTAAAGTAGGCGCAGACACATGATACATACCGCCATCGGGCCTGCTAATGTTATTTCCAAGCGTTTATTTCCCCGGAAATGCCGTTCCAACTGAGCTTTTACCAACGTTGGTTTGGATTCATGGTGGAGGGTAAGTTTCGATCACTGCTACAAACTTGTTGACGTTGATTTGAGCTCTCACCCCAGCTATATTGGAGGGAGTGCCGACCAATATTCGGGGTCTGACCTCATGCGCGAAGCTAACAACGAGATAGTGGTGGTCATCATACAGTATAGACTCGGTCTCTTTGGTTTGTGTTCCTGGCATCTCAAGACTGCTCTGTCTTCTTCATTCATCTCACCTTATGTACACGCTAGGTTTCCTCTCAGGATCCGAGGTCAAAGCCAACGGAAGTTTGAACGCAGGACTCCGCAAGTCCATTTCATTTTCCTGTCAAGCACCTATTGACACTTCCCCTCAGTTGATCAACACTTCGCGTTACGTTGGGTACACTCTCATGTGAGCTATCTTCGATTTATAGAGGTCCTCCACTGCAATTTTCTGAATGTTCACTAGATCTCGAAATTCGGTGGGGACCCTTCAAAAGTCACCATTTGGGGAGAATCCGCAGGTATGCATTTCTTCTTCTTGCCTACGCACACCTATGCCCCACAGCTAACATATGTGTATCGTTAGGCGCAGGCTCCGTACTACAACATATTGTCGCCCAGGATGGTCAGACATCCCCACAATTGTTTCGGGGAGCTATCACAAGTTCGACATTCCTGCCTTCTCAATACATGTATAACGATCCCATTCCCGAGGTGAAAATCACCCCTTTATCATTGATTTCTTTGACCGCTCACACCTCACACAGTCCCTGTATTCAACGGTTGTTTCCCAAACGAAGTCTGCTCCTTGTGTTAGCTTACAATTCGGATAATGCTGACTACTCTCATTTCAATGACGACAGTTGTACATCCGCGAAGGATTCATTGGCATGCATTCGTGCTGTAGACGCTGCCGCTCTCGAAATTGTTAACGGCAATGTCAATGTGGCAGGCTTCTACGGGACGTTTGTCTTCGTCCCGGTCATAGACGGAAGCTTCATCACTCAGCGCCCTACGGAAGCAATGAAACAAGGGAAAGTAAATGGGGTGAGTTCTCCTCTCATTCCCGTGATTGTCATCCTGACTTCATCCAGGAAGCGCTTCTTGCTGTTACCAACTCAAATGAAGGCGTGATTTTTGTGAATCAAAGCAACCCAATCGCCGCGGCGTCGTACGCTAGCAACCTCTTCCCAAAGTTTGGCACGGAAGTCGCAAACATAACGGCTCAGATCTATGCACCTTTTGGATACTCTTTCGAACAAGATGAGCTCATCATGGGCGAATGTAAGCGCATTGATTTCTGTTTCTTTTCAAATTCTGAGCAGTTGACTGTGTACAGCTATCTTCATCTGTCCTACGTATTATTTACTCAGCGCATTCCAAAACAAAGCATGGAAGGTAACGTTTTCGTTATGGCAATCATGTGTACAAGACACTGACGATGCATTAGGGAGAGTTTGGTATGTAGTCCCGCAAAATGAACTCAAAGAATGCTGGATGTCATTAAAATTTACGCTCAGCCATTCCCCCTGCAACCCACGGATCTGATGCACCATATTACTTCCCAAGGTAAGGAATGTTTTCACATCTTCCGGGAACGAGTACGACATTCTGAAAACGAATAATTTATTAGCGTAGAGTCCCCACCGTTCAATAATTCAGACTTCCTTGCGGCATTCCAAGGGGGATTCATGTCTTTTGTTGTTTCGCAGGATCCCAACGAGAAGATAGCTCAGACTATTACTCCCGTTTGGGACCTTTATTCTAAGAGCAATACAGAGATGGTCTTCAACAAGACAATCGACAACCAGACTGATATTCACGTTGACAGCACTGCAAATGCTTTGCTTGAACGTTGCAAGTGAGTAAAGCAGTCTTGCTCATGACTGATATTTGTTCAACGTGTTTCTCAGATTCTGGAATGATCTTGGGAAGTTGACAGGGCAGTAAAATTTGGACTCTGGGGTTATCGTATTGGTGTTCGATGGACCTACAATTACCCTGGTAAATTACAAGCTTCCACAATATTTCTCCTTACACTTTCAATGCCAAAAGGCGGGTTCAACCTTACAGTAGTGACCAATGGTGAAAGACACATCAGTTTGGCCAATTTCTCCGAAGAGATCCCCAAACGTCCAGTTTCTGAATCCTCTAAAGAGAGCCTTATCGCGGAATGAATTTCTTTTTTGAAACGGTCAATGACGAGCTGTGCTTCGGCAGTGGTTGAAGGGAGATAATCCGCTTTGGTTATTACTGGCTGAATTTGAGTGATGCGAGGCAGGTGTAGGTGGCCACTCTCTGAGGATGTGGCCCAATTAGTCGACAATACTTCGAAGAGAGTTCGAGAAAGATGCGCGAGCATTCGTTGGTCTCTATCATTGATCGGATGTTTGGCATTGAATGTAATGTATACACGTTTCAGCCTACGGATAAAACGTTATTTCAGTTTGGATTCAAGACAATGTACTACGGTTCTGAGCGCACTCTTGCCGATTTTTCACATAGGAATTGAACAGCAAGCCCCATTCTGGACGTCCTCGGTTGCCATAACCTGGTGAATCGACTAGAATAAGTTTTCCTGGAGCGGCACCAACGCGAAAGAAATCCAGACGTCGCGTCTTTCCCTAAATCAACTGTGAATATCATTCAATATAACAGAATAAGTGGCCCATACCGCCTTTGAGCTAGTCGCAATCAAGTCCTTACGCCCTAAGACGGCATTGAACAACGAGGATTTCCCAGAATTTGCGCGACCTTCAAGTACAATTTAACGAAGACTTTGAAAGTACAAACGTGATGTGCACCTGTGATAATGACCTGACATTTTCTTCAGCTTGAATTCGAAGACGGAACGGAGGTTTCATTCACCTCTGGAAGTCCCTTCAACGGCGGAAAAACGTCGCTCTGAGTCCCGTCATCATCTACTTTGAGTTGTGCGGCATGGGAAGAATGTACTTGCTCTGCAGACTGCGGATCCTTGAAAATTTGGGCAGAGAATTCGGCAGCAGATAAATGCCTTTTGATGGTGAGGATAGATGAAGTTCGAGTCAAGACATGGCGGTACAAAAGAGAGCTCATCTAACTTCGGCTCTATCGGCCGAAGGTTGTCTAAATTATCCGACTGAACGGTGATTAAAAGCTTGAATGGCTTCGCCACTATTAAGTGTCTCCGAATCTGGAGAGCACTGACGAACTGAACATCTCCGAGATCGACAGAAGCCACTGGACCATGGTGAGCAATTGATGGAAAAGAAAGCATGGTCCGTGCGCGCAGCAGTACAACCTCCATCTATCTATCCACCTTGTTCCAGCCTTGTTCACTGTACCGAATTTGTTACCGTTCCTTGTATTATACTTTCTTATTCCTGTCGATCTGTCTACATCCCGCCGTCGCGTCGCTGTCTTCTTCAAAGGTGGGTTTTCCTTCCATTGAGCATATCATGTTTGCATAATATAGTGCCCACAGACCTCAATACTTGATTCACGGTGCTCGACTTGGCGATGCTGCTAGGATAGAACACAATGTAAGTGTCCCTCTATGCTCAAGGCTCGAATTATTTTATTTATCTCAATGTCGATCCAGACCCTCCGAGTTGAAAACTATGATTACTCCTGGAATTCTTGGCGTACGGTCTTCCAAGCTTACTTGTCCCAACAATGCCACTGACACATATGTACTAGCTCAACACTCTCGACGCTCGACACCAGCATTTATTGACACTTGATTCTCACAAGAACTATTACAGTCTTCCCTGTGGACTTCCTGCGGAGCTCTGGAATATCATTCTGGATCACTTGTACGACGATAGAGATACCCTCCTATCATGTCTTCTTACATGCCGTGCATGGGGTGACTTTTGTCGATATCACATCTATGAGATATTCACCTGGAGCGCCATAGACAAATTCGATGAAAATGGCCGCTCAGAGTTCCACCCTTTTCCTCATCATGTTCGACATCTGGCCATCAGCGGGGGTTTCCTCGATGACGACGTCGGAAGCTCGGACACTGAGTGGTTATTGCCGCTAGCTCGGCGACTAGATCAATTTGTGTCCGTCGTACACTTAGAGGTCGATTCAATTGACTGGGATGAAGTATTTGGATCCCCCGCCTGGGACACGTTCATCTCCGCCACTGCTTTCCTCTCTAACATAAAAAGTCTAGATTTCAGCAATATTCCACTGCAACCGTTTCAACACATTCTTGACAGCATTTGTTTGTTCCCCTCCTTAGAAAAACTTGACTATTTACCGTCACATGTTGATTTTGACGAAGAGATCCTCGATTTCCAGTGTTATATCCCTTCAAGCTCCTGGCATGCATTTTCCACAGAACACAGTCCATTACAATTGCCCACAATTGGCTTTTGGACTTGGCTTTCCGCTATTGCATTTACGTCCCTTCAAACAATTCGCTTGGATAGTGTACCTACGTCGGATCTTCTATCCTTGTCCCATTACTTGCGTCTCCTTGGTGCGTCCTTGAAGGACTTTCGCATCCGGTTCATAACACCGCATGATATTTGTAAGGATCCAACCCCTTAGTTTTTGGCGACTTTGATCTTCGCTGAACAACATATGCATTGATCAGATGAATTCGCCCAATCGAACGCACTAACCAACAGTCATGGTCTAAAACGACTAGAATTGGTCGGAATCATTCGTCAGTATTCTGATGACCGGTACTGGGCTGGGGAGGAATCGTTAAACCTCCTCAACCTGTTGCCTAGTACCTCACTTTCTGGCCTTGACCTTGTTTTGGATGGAACATCTCGTCGAATAGCGGATTCCGTACCATCTCGTTTGAGTGTCTTCGACAAACTTCTTGCAACATCGGAAAGGTTTCCGACGTTGAAGGAGGTGCATTTGAGGGTGGGTCGTAGTTGCGATAGCGAGACTAGAATCAGAAAGGATTTTGCTCACTGCCAGAGGAAAGGATTGGTCACAGTATCTACTTCAATGTTTGTGGGTTTGCGTTGTTTTGTTCTGTAAGGTTCTGATTAAAAATTCATAGGATGTTTCCTTGTTAGCGATAGTCAAAGATGTGGTCGTTGATCAGACAAATCAGTAATCATAACCCACTGCCTGCCAAAAACATCTCAAGGCAAATGGATTCGACAACTGAATGACTGTGTTCACACACATAGCCTGTGATTGACAAGTAAGGAAAAGGGTACATTGATGTATGACATTGCTATGACCGGGAGTACAAGTCCTTCAAATGTGACAATGCCGTCTGTAGTGGGTGTCAGAATTGAAATTGTAAGTGCATAAACCGTAGTCATACTGTCGCACCTCATAATGTGGAATTAGAGGAGCAAGTTCCTTTTCTCCGATTCTCAATCGCTTGACTTCCGAGAGGTGGTGAGCATCTTTCATCATCAGTTTGAAATGTCTAGCCTGAAAACCATTGATAGTATTAGATGACAGGGATGATAATCAGATAATCAGAACTGTGATTACTGACCTCTTGCTCTTCGACCAAAGTCCAAGCATCACCATCCCTTCCAGCTCTCGCTGTGCGCCCTACACGATGCACATATTTCCTCATATCCACAGGCGAATCATAACTGATAACATGGGATACGTGGCTGATATCGATTCCCCGAGAGATAAGGTCTGAGCAGACCAAGCTAAAAAGGAAACAGCAAGCAGATCGACGTTGACAACTGGGTAAAATATTAAGAACGGAAAGAAAACCGTACATCTGGATTTCTTGGGATTTGAACTTGTCTAGTACAGCTTTTCTCTCAGTGGTAGGAAGGTCACTGGAATATGCCTGAACGACTATATTTTTAGAGTTCGACGTTTCGGAGGTACTACGAGCATTTTGAAAAAAATCAAGTAACCGGACAAGTCGGTTCGTCGACTCCGCGGATTTGGTGAAAACCAGGGCGTTGGTGATCTTATGGGCATGGACGAGATGGAAAAAGATGAGAGGCTTTTCGTATGCTGAACAAATAACCATGTGCTCCTAGTGAAAGAAAAGCAAACTATCAGACAAGTTAAGAGCGATGAATGAAATGTAACAAGCACCTTTAACGTATCAGGCATGGTGAACTTTTCCGTGACCACATCGAGAATCGCATCCCCTTGCTCATCGGGGTTGGAACCCTGTACGATAAAATATTTCGGGATTCGTAGTTCCAGTGCTGCGATCTTGCCTGGATCACGAGTGAGGGTGGCGGAAAAAAGCAGTTTTTGACATGATGCTGCCTTTCTTTCAGTGATGAAGGAGGGGACATCGGGATAAGGGAGGAGGTGAAGGAAGGCGGGAGCGAGGGCATCAGGAGTAGGACTGGACGTAGTTTCCAACCGTGGAGTCAAAGTTGTACTTGCTAAGTCCTTCAATATGTGTTTGAGAGGATTTTTGGGGGGGCGAGTAGCAGCTAGAACTTGCATAAGCCAATCTTGGAATGATTGAGCTAAAAGACGGTCGGCTTCATCGACGACCTTCACAAAATCAGCAGTATACAACTACCATCTGGTAAGTTATTGGACAAACCAGAAATCGTAGATGCTGTAGAGAGAAATTCGGCGTTTCCTTTAAATGGTCGATCAACCGACCGGGAGTACATATCAAGATATCGACTTTGCTAGACCCTCCTTGGAGACTGCCCGAAATAATGGTAAACAAGATGAAACGAAACGTTGAAGAGACAAATTCACCTTGTGGAATGGTCTGCTACAAGTTGCGCTTGTTCATGAGGGAACGAATGCTGGCCCGTAGCTGTCCCAATCTAGACATATCGTGAGTTTAGACGACTACTGCACACTGTTGAAAGGTACCTTCAATCCTCTACCTTTGCTGATAGTCTCGAACGTTTCACGAACTTGCATAACTAAATCTCGCGTCGGAAGCACCACGAGCGCGCGTAAGCGTGTTACTATACGAGAAGAAAGGATCTATAGTTTCATATTAGGATGACCCATCGCGGGATTCGGTATTCCACTTACCTCTACAATTGGAACAACATATGCAAGAGTTTTTCCACTTCCAGTTGGAGCGGAAACGCAAACATCGCGAGGAGGATTATAGGGCTGGTACAAGGCCCTATGCATAGGATCAGAAGGGAGTAAGAAGGGAAGTAAAGACGTCTGCACTGCAATTTGTATTTGTATCAGCTTGAAAGCGTCGAAAGAAGGGAATGTACATAATACATACCTGCGAAGAGTTCAGTGATACCCAAATCTACCAAACGTTTCCTCATCTTCTCACTGAGACCTGTTCCTCTGTCTACATCACCATCAGGAGGTATGTGTAATGTTTTGGACGGAGAAATTATATCAGCATCGACCAGGGCCTTGTCTAGACCTTGCAGAGCAAGTGTGGCTTTTGACGGTGGGTTAGGGAGAGCGGGTAAAGGGAAAGTAGGGAGCGCAGCCTGTGGAGTTGGTGATCGTTGAATGGAAGGAGCAGGCGGCGGTGCCAGTGACTCCGAATGCATCTCTACATCTTCCAGTTCAATTGAGAGCTTGCGCCGTTTTTTGGGTCGTTTCTCCCTTTCCTCTGGGACAGTTACCTCTTCATCTACTTCTTCCACTTCTTCTTCTGCCTCCTCATCTTCTGTCTCTATGCCTTCTTCTTCTTCCTCTCCAGCTTGAGATTGGGAAACCAAAGTCTTCTTCTGGTTGTTTTTATTATTTTTATTATTCAATTTTCGGCGCTCCTTCTTGCGCTTCAAATACCGTTGTTTCGCCTTGGTTTTCCCCTGAACAGCTTGTAAGATTTTATGGTTGTATTCTTCTGTTTTTGATTGGAGAGGAGTTGATTATCACCTTTGGCCCTGCCGCCGCCGCTGTGTCCATCGTCGATGTTTGAATTGGGAGCAGGGCAAATTTCTCCGCGCAAATGGAATCACCTTACTCGTGAGAAAAGCCAAGACCTGAAGCAAAGCCGCAGCAAATGATCATGGATTTATCGTTATCAATTCGTTAGCAGTGGTCATCGCTTTTCATCTAACACTGCCATGAACTAAATTATAATACATCGCGCACAACTATAAAGCGTCCCGTCACAATCGACCCCCATAAACACAAATCAATGTCTGGAGACGAAGAAGAAATCGGCACCTTGATAATCGTGGTCCTCAAAGCCCAAAACCTCAACGACAAACACTTTTTCAAACAAGATGTCTACGCTCAGGTAACCTTGAATGGTGAAGATACATTTAATGCATACTAGGAGTAGTGTATCGCTGATCTCATCTGATGTAGGTATCACTAAGAAAACAAAGATCGACTACAAAGGCGGTCAACATCCCGTGTGGGATTCAGAGCTCAGATTCTCGGTAAAGAAGGGCACAGCGAAGAAGTACAGAGAGCTCGAGGTATCCTGTTTTGCCAAGGAACACAGAGATGACACTCTTTTGGGAGAAGCCAGAGTCGATATGACTCCTACGTTGAAAAGCGGTGAATTCGATGGTATGTGTTGAATGGATTTAAAATCTAAATGATCTAGGAGCTCAATCTACCTTTTTTCTTTAGAATGGGTTCCACTACAAGTGAACGACGTGCAGCGAGGTGATATTTATCTCGAAATTACATATTACAGCAATGGTCCTGCACCTCCCCCGTCTGCACCTCTCACGTCTGCACATCCCCCGTCTTCGCTACTTGCCCCACCCACCACCGCCAATTTGTCTCGAAGACCATCAAAGATGTCTCCAGCTGACAGGTTGTACCGCCCAACGTCATCTGTTAATCTACATGCATCGGCTCAGCAACAGCAACAGCAACCAGGACCCCGTCCTCCTCCGAAAGAGGGATCCCTACCAATCCCCGGCAGCTATCCTCCTACGACGGCGGTATCCAACACTATTCCAGCTGCAGTTCCCCATGCGCTAAAGTCCGGTCTTGCAGCAGTACCTAGTACGTTGAAGCCTGGTCCCGTGGCAGTACCCAGTACATTACAACCAGGACCCACGGCGGCGCCCAGCAAATATACAAGTGGACCCACGCGTATCAGTCCAAAACAACAGCAACTGCCGCTGCCAGCTACCGTCCCCCCTGGTACAGGTCGTGTGCCGCAGAGTAGTCCTCCAGCAGTGCCTTCCATACTGAGGCCCGGTAATCCACAGTCAGATCCACATCCTTCTCGTCGGTCTTCTGCATCTCCTCCTGGCCAATCACATTTAGGTCACTCTGCAACGGGCCCTGTACCATATATTGCGACCCATACACCGAATCCTTACACTTCGTCGAGTCCAGCTCCATCAAACTATAACCACAACGGAGCTTTGTTTTACTCTTCGTCGACACCTGTACCAGTATCAGATGGTAGTCCGATCCCCTTTGCGTCGCCGTCAACTCCTGTCCCCCCATCGAGTGTCAACAATCGCAATAGTTCCTTATCATACCCATCGAATGTCCCTTCAATCCAACCACATACTCACCGACAATCTTCTAACCCAAGTTCTATCCTAGATTGGAACTCCACCTCTCAACCCGAAGGGCCATTATCCTTTCCAGTACCGAATTTTCCTGGTGCTCCATCTATTGCTGTCGAGCCCACTTCGAATAGGTATGGAAATGGTTTTTACAACAATCAGCCGTACCAATCTAGTCCAGTTCATGTGCACCAGCGAACCGCATCGTTTTCGCACATTCAACAACAGCCGGCGCGGACGTCGAGTTCGGGCAGCACTGATCTACCTGATCCGTATCTGATTGCACGATACCAAACGCCTCTTCCTCTTCCTTCGGAAACTCAAGGAGCTTCTTCCTCGTCATTCAGCAGCCACCACCGGCGTACGGCAAGTGCTGAACCAACTTCATATCGCCCCGCTCCTCCTGTTCCCGCCAAGCATCCTTCCTACAGCACAAGTACTTCTCCTCCTCCCCATAATCTCCATATCCCCTTAAGTCCTCCTCCTTCAGAACCAACACGGTCTCGCACACCAGTAGACGAATCTCGTCTTCAAGCCCTTCGCCAGGCTGAGCAAGAGGCAGCCAGACGGAGGGAACAAGAAGAGAGAGATGCAGAATTAGCGAGGATACTTGACCAGGAAGAAGCAGAGCGAGAAGAAAAGGAGCGAACGTTGGAACGGGAACGACAGCGTCAACGGGAGTTGGAGAAAGTCAGAACGCCGCCTGTTCCGCTGCGAAAGCCTGATTCGCCTCCGCCTTATGCGAAGGCAGAGGGGGTGCGGAAGGCGCAAGAGGAGAAGGATGCAGAGTTGGCCAGGCAGTTGGATAGAGAGCTTAATCTCTAACTAAATTATACTGGACTCTTTGCGGGAGGTTCATGACAGTCATCCACTGAAATTTTTTTTAAATATCTGTATACATACAACATTCAATAATTATCTAGCTAAGCTATAAACTGTAAATTAGTATGAAGATTATATTCGAGTCTCGAATTGGAATGAAACCTACGCAAACTTTATCACAAGTAGTCTGCATGGTTCGCAGAACGTGGAACTGGTATAGTAAGTCCGTAGAAAAAAAACCATCCGGGCATATGTCTGCACTAATATCAAGCATCGCATAATGTTAATGAGCATACCGATTCATGCGCAGTTTCGACTCGAAAACAGCTTGTTTGGAGGTAGTAAACATTTCGAAAGAAAGATATCATTACAGGCGGCAGAATCAGCAGTTTTTAGATGATCCAGTCAGAGTACTGAACCCGGCCCTGCATGTAGCCAGCATCATCTGCAAAACCTGGATGTTCACGAGAGCAATGACATACAATAGTTTTGTCCTTTCCGCAATAGCATACAACCAAACTTCCCACTGCAAGGTTCTCCATACGACTTTGACCAACAGACATGCTTCTCTACATCGCGCCCATGGAACTAATAATTTTCCCGTCTCAAAGACCCACATCTGGAGACGAAGAAGAGACCTCGATAATCGTAGGCTTCAAAGCCTCGAGCTCAAGGTCTCGACGTCGTCCAGATTTTTCCAGAGCCTCCTAGGCCTCGACAGCAAACACTTACAGGATGTCTACTCAATATTTGTAATGAATTTTCTAAGAGTTCTCGCTCCAGTCTCCACCCCAGACTTGATATCTTTTTTCGGCAATTTGAATACCGAATGGAGAAGCGCAGTTTTGTGACGTCAAGGAGAAAGAGATGACGTCATCAACAGTTTCTCGGAACCAAAAGAGAAAAAAAACGCGTTCTCGAAATCTCTACTTGCCAGCTTTTCCCCTTCAGACTATGGCCATTTTCTCCCACAAGCGACACCATTGGGCTTATGTCTGGATCCCCATAGGTGTGTCTCGCTTAGTCATATATTTCGCACTGTTACGCTCAACCGTGACAAAATTCAAGTCGGAGCTTTCATTTGGTTTGGTACGTCTTTGAAATATATTTAATTTCTATTAATTTAAATAATACTCAGGTACTTTATGGGCAATGCTTATAACTTGGCTCGCGACGGGCAGGCCACACTATGGTCTGTAATATTCACTATGGCATGCGCCTGTTAGACGTTCATGTTTTTATTCGTAGTGTCAATGGCCGCAAATCAACATGTACCCTTCATTTCCGATATTGCAGCGGACATCCTCAAGCCACTCTTCATCACATCCTGTACCATCACTGCAATAAGTTTCATTCTGGATCTCATCATTGAACGATATCTCAGGCATTCCGGTCG
Organism: Lentinula lateritia; assembly: GCA_028011325.1. Classification (NCBI taxonomy): domain Eukaryota; kingdom Fungi; phylum Basidiomycota; class Agaricomycetes; order Agaricales; family Omphalotaceae; genus Lentinula; species Lentinula lateritia. Next base: position 92,509 of record JANVFT010000065.1, read on the forward strand.
GTACGTCCTGTTGTTTCCTTGGAATTCAGTACACGGTGATGCTCTCAATATTTGTTCCAGGCTAATGCCCAACATGCGCACCAGAGAACGCGTTTTCAGCTCACTAGCAATCCTAGGCTCATTAATCGGCGGCGCTGGCCTCATCCTACTCTCTATATTCGATACCAGGAGACACAAAACCCTCCATGATTCATTTCTATTGGTGTTCATCGTCGGAGTCGCTCTGAGCGCGATTTTCACAGTCGTCGAGGTTCGTATATGTTCTTTCACGCGGACTTTTTTGTGATGCCATTGCTCAACGGCGCGCGTTTATGATTTGATTAGTTTCGCTGGATCTATAAAGACTTCCAATACGCCCCTCTTTTGAAGAGAAGTTATTGGATGAAAGCCATCATCGCTGGCATCCTTATCATCCTCGCTTGCGCTTTCGCTGGTACAGAGTTTAAAGTCGTGAATGTAGGAGGTGAAAAATCATGTTTTCTTTTCCTCATCATCGAGTATTTTTCTGCCAGTGATCTAAAGCTGATGTCTTTTCTAGGTATATTCGAATGGATTATTGCCATGGGCTTCACGTTCTACTTGTTAACGTTCTACTATGACCTCCGGCAAAGCAAGGGTGTCCATAGAGGGGAGCTCAGTGCAGACCGGTTGAATAGTAATAATAGACGCTACCGCATGAGACAGGTGGCATGAAGTACATGAGAGGTGTAACGACATTTATCCCGACCGCCTTTCCTCGTATGTGTTCAATAGGTCATTCCTTGCACTGTAACTAATCATGTATGTATTCCATGTACATATATCTTTGTACAAAAAAGTTGGATATCGAATCACTATCTTGTCGTAGGAGATTGGAGAAGTGCCCCCAATTCTTACTTGCTATGCTTTCGACAACAAGGAAGCTGAAGGTGAAGACATTGACGACTATGAAGAAGAGGTGATGATGATGACCATACCGGGTGAGACGAAGGGCCGGGCAGAAGATGTGGAGGATCAGGTCTCAGGTCTTTAGCAAGCAGTACGTCTGTCTGTTCCCCATCCAATTACCTTTCCTGTGCAGACTTTTCTTCTCGAGTGATGTCTGGACAAACCTCGACAGCTCCCTCTTTGGTCTTCTTTGGTACAACATCGCACCGGGAACCCAGTGCCAGGTTGAAATTCGAGGAAGTCTGAAATCTGTCTCTTCCACGAACTGGCCCTCTATAATAATACTGAACATTTATCGATGAACCTTCCGTTAAGAGCAAATTTGACACTGAGGTACTGGTGGAGGTGTAGGAATCAAGGCTTTAAGTTTCCGGATTGAAAGTTCCAGTCAAGTACTAAGAAGAAAGTCGGTCCGCTCACTGCTGGCCCTGTATGAGAGTCATTAGTACCATACACATTCATTCCAGCACCTTCTCTACACACTCTTTGTCAATGCGCCGATGGGATTGCAGTCTTGCTTCGCTTCGCTCGAAATGAAGGCAAAATGATGCATGGTCCTAGATGTTTTAGTGAGTAGGCGGTATCAGGTCGTATCCGTATAAATTTCCTGTCGCTGCAAGTTTCGGGAAAGCTCGAGAATTGGTGTGCGTACGTATTGATTTTAACAAGAGAGATGACCTCTGCCTGAAATTCCCTTTCGATATTCTCCAATTATCAAGTAGAGTTATCTTCGAACGGAATATTTTTGCTTCGAGTAGAATCAATTGAATCAATAGAGAGGGCGGCTTTCGGGCCTCGGCCGAATTGGCGCGCCACTGTAAACGCTCAAGCGCTCACAGACTGGAATTCAATTGACAAACCACTGCTATCTGTTGGCTATCTACGAAGTTTCTATTCTTGCAAAAATATTTTACCCATGTCTGACGCTGGGGCTCTCCACTCTGACGCCGCCTCTCGTGGAATCGCAGAGGATCTAGCAAGAGCGTCCGACGCCCTCGAAAACATGCAGGCTTCTGGCGAATTGGCTCCTGTAGTCACTGTTGCTCCTGCTTCACCGAATGTTCCTCCTGCTCTGTTCGGTGCTGGAGGGCCAATGTGTGTTTTATAACCTTATTTCATCGATCAAGAAACTTATTGTACATGGCAGGCTCAAACGCTTCGACGAATCTACCGTAGCAAGCAGAAAAGGATCTAATGCACCATCTCCGCCTCCGTCTGTGAAGGGTATAGGGAAGAAAGGTACGTTATATCGCACCCTCGTTTCTTGAACGTTTCTAAATCATTTTATAAGTTGCCAAGCCGGACTACTCAGAACAAAAGATCGTCGTGGCGATGGTGAGTGTTTCCGCTTCGGTATATTGCGATGAATTATGGCCTCCTTATAACTGCAAAGGTCGGGCTGCCTGCTCGAGGCAAGTCATATCTCAGCAACAAGCTCATGATATATCTACGAGTCCGTCATCTCATGCAACCCACGTCGCAAATTGCTGATCTGAGATGATTTAGTGGCTCGAATACGACGTCAAGGTATATCGATCACAAAAACCGTTCATCAATGAAGACACTGACACGACGCAGGTATTCAACGTTGGACAACTGCGACGGACGAAAGCCAGGCAGAAGGCTCAGAAGTAAGCTATTTGTTCGATGTATCTCTCCATGCTGGATTTATCGATAATAACAATGCACCTAGATTGGGTGTCAAAGAGAATCACACTGCAGAGTTTTTCAGTCACAGTAATGCTCAAGCAACGCAAAGTCGCGATAAGCTTGCGGAAGAAAGTTTAGAGATGCTCATTCAGTGGTTAAAGGAAGGAGGAAACGTTGGAATTCATGGTATGTCTGTTAGCTTGCTTACCATCCTCGATATTTGATAGACATGATATTAATCCCTCAGATGCTACAAACAGCACCAAAGACCGAAGGTTTGCTTTGCTCGAGCACACAGCGTTTGTAGTTTGTTGATCATTACTGTCAGGGCAAAGATCGAGGCACGCCTGGCCAAGGAGAAGGGCATGACCCTCATTTTCCTGGAATCTTTTTGCGACGATCCGGCAACGATCGCTGCGAATGTCGAGCTTAAAGTCAGCCAAGGTGATCCTGACTACAAAGACATGTCCCCCGATGAGGCCCGGAAAGATTTTTTGCGCCGAATCAGCGAGTACGAAAAAGTCTACGAAACGATCACCGAGCCACACCTATCGTACCTGCGCATTAAGAATGTCGGAGAGGAAGTCACGATGTCCCGTATCAATGGATATCTTTCCAGTCGGATTGCTTTCTACCTCATGAACTTGCACATTCGCCCGAGAAATATCTTTTTCTCAAGGGTGAGTAAATCTTACATTAATGGTCTTGAGCATGACTATAAGATATAATTCCTCAGCATGGGGAGAGTCAGTATAATGTGGAAGGCAAGATTGGTGGAGATTCATTATTGTCGTCTCGTGGAATGCAATATGCGAAAGCGCTTCCTGCGTTAATCACCGACAATATTGGGGAGAAACCATTGACTGTGAGCCAATAACCATTTATCTGTCGGCTCTTGAGGCAACAGGATGACTTGGTGTTGGTATGTCAGGTCTGGACTTCCACGCTCAAGCGAACCATTCAAACTGCCCAGTACCTTCCTTATACGAAGCTCACCTGGAAATCCCTGGATGAGCTCGATGCGGGTGTTTGCGATGGCATGACGTACGAAGAAATCGAGGTTGGTTTGCTTCTTTTCTTGTTGTGTTCGTATGACTTGACTTGAGCACCTTTTCCAGCAAGCATATCCTGATGATTACGCCAATCGTGACGAGGACAAGTTCAATTATAGGTATCGTGGGGGAGAGTCTTATCGCGACGTCGTGGTTCGCTTGGAACCTGTCATTATGGAATTGGAAAGACAAGAAAATATCTTAATCATCGGGCATCAAGTCTGTTTATTTATTAATCTTCCACTTGAATCTATTTCTCTGACTTATGAGTCCACTGTTATAGGCCATTCTGCGCTGTTTGTGTGTGCCTCGTTTTGTTCCCTCGCTGTAGTCGTTACCGTCTGACATGGGATACAGATATGCATACTTCCATCACCTTCCTCAAACCGATCTACCATACATCAAGATACCTCTTCACACTGTCATTAAACTTACACCGAAGGCATATGGCTGTGACGAGGAGCGGTAAGTGGCGGCTACCCCGTAGCTTCACGCGATCTTTACCTCTATTTACTCCGTTTTACTTCTATCTTCAGATATACCCTTCCTATTAATGCCGTGGACACTCACAGGCCCAAGCCAAAGACGGCGAAACAACCTCTAACTCATTCCACAACTCAGAGACAGTATTTTGTAGAAGAAGAGATAAAGCCACTCGCGTAAGACAGCAACGCCTGAGTCACACTTTTGGCTTGAATAGTTCACTGTTCAATCCCAATTCATAGAGCATCTATTGAGGGACTTCCAGGAAGGTTATCTGACTTAATCATATTGTAAACATCTATAATGCACTAATGAATGACGGGTAGGCCGGTCCAAGTGCGTGTAGTAACTACGGTAAAATAATTCCACAAGCTTGCTGCAAGGTTTAGTAGAATCACTTCATGTACTTTAGCCCTTGCGTACGGTATGAGATCATTTGTCATTTTCAGTCCTCAGCGACAGTCTTCAGTATAGCAGTGTGATCAATCCATGGCGAAACTCACTCTACATAACTTGAAGTAAGCTTTGAATGCGAGTGGGAAGTACAACACTTTATTTTACAACGAAATCTACGTGCTTACCATGTCAGGCCTACCTCCAATAAGAAAAAGTTCGAGTTGTGTCCGAAAAAAACTCAGGTATCGAACCATTTGGTATACGATTTCTGGTGGGCCCATGGTTTTTAAATGTTACCCTGAACTTATTCAACTTATTGAGAGTTGTGTTGGGTTTTGGAATATATCCGGGATATTCCCAGCTCGAAATTGTAGCTTGCCTTGGTCTACCGCGTTCATCTGCGTTTGTGGCTTCATTTGTTTAACGCCATTGCCATTAGGCCTAGAATTAGAAAACTATATTTACCTACCCTTCCCAGACGCTTGCCGCTTCAAGTGAAGTGGAGTTGGCCGCTGTGCCCGCCCGGAAAAGGCAATTTTCTGGTGTCCAAATCTCAATTGAGGTAATGAATGGATCATCGTACCCCAAAGCCAAAGAATTAGATAATTTCCCAGGGCTTCTCTCGACACTTAAAACGACTGTTCTGGAGTCTCTCATTGTTTATCGATCCCTTCTTTCCCAACAACCATGTCCAGAATCCTTCGTGCATCTCGTATCTGGTCCAAAACGATCGAATATCCGAAAGCAACACGCTCCTTCCACTCTCCGTTCGCCGTGCTCGGTACCACACATTCTACTCCCTCATCGACCGCTTCAAGTGCCAATGTGTACGAGAAACAGGTAGATTTCAGTCCTGAACCTGTTCCCTATAATGGAGGGCAAAGAACCTACGTCGTCTCTGAGCCTGACCCTGCCAACACTCATTACCAAGTCCCCGCTGGTGCATATCCCGTGAGTGGTTCTTGTGACCTTGCATGTACGGCTGACTGACATTCGCATTGATCTGCATCTAGACAAGCCTCCCGTATGTAAATTTCCCAGCAACGGAGGCACCCAATCAAGAAGGCCAAAGGAGCTCTACCAGCTCGTCTTTTGCACATCCTGTGCTAACTCAGGCTGCAGCTCACAATCAAAGCGGCGTCGGTCTAAGCTCTGCAGTCAGGTATGCTACGGCGCCTGGTTCGATGGGTCAGAGGGGAGGTAGTCATGGTGGGCTTGGTCTGTCAGATCAGCCAAGTACGCACGCGGGTCAAGGTTCCCTTGCCGACAGGAATCCTCCACCTATAGAAAGTGACGTTGTCGAGAAGTTTTCTAAAATGAGCGAAGATGCTTGGAAGGCCAGGAAGTAAACCTGCTCCGCTTGCTGCCAATGTCTCCAAAGGTATTGTAGATTGTTGATTGTGGTCTCCGATTTCATACTTACACGAACTCACAGAATTCAGAGCGTGTAGTGTAAAGTGATAGCCCCGTTGTGTATTTTTATTATTCGAAGCGCTCGAAGATTGTTGAAATTGATATAATATTGTGCATGCCTTGAAAAACAAGTTTAATAAAGTTGTTTACAGACCAAGCAAGTTCTGTATTGAAAACGAAATGAAAAGTCTGTCTGTGTAAAGACCAAAGCAAGAAGTGGACGCACCAAAGATGAATACTATATGATATGTACACAAGAATGCCCAACTACTACTTTCTTGGGCGTTTCTTGACCTCATCATCTTTACAAGCATGAAGCATGAGTTTGTTGGGATGTCCAGGTGTCATGCCAGAGTGCCCTTTAGACCAGTCGTAAGACACGGCGTAGGCGAATATTGACCCAGTTCGGTTGAAAGCGCTACAAGTGATAGGTCCGGGAGCAGCTTCGAAAGCTAATAAGGTATTTTAATGATGTAGAAATAATGCAGAGACTGGGACTTACTCTTGAGACGAGTGCGAGCATCCTTGTCCCAAAAGTGTATTGTACCGTCGGAACCTGTGGTGGTACTCATCATGAGGGAGCGAAGGAAACAGGACATGGGAGACTTGCCGCAAGTGGAGAAGGTACCATGGACGGGATGGAATGATATATCATTCACTGCGTAGACCATGGATTGATCTTTGGCAGTCGGCGTAGAATCTCGTCGATGACACTTGAACGAGAAGTTGTTACTGGGAAAGATGAGAATAGGTTATTCTAAGAAATACACAAGGTGCTCACCTGCTATCCTTGTCTTCAACGTACCTAGAGAGGAAAGAATGAGTAAGACCAATGAACAAGTAAACATAGCACATACTGTATGGCCACTCTGCCCTCAATGCTTCCGACTGCGAATCCACTACTTGCAGATGCAGTAAAGCATGTTGTAACACGTGTTTGCCATTTTAAAGGAGATTGCATGGTCTTGTAAGCAGTAGTGGGATTGGATAAGTTGAAGATTTGAATGTGCCGTTCGGCGGTGCCAACGACCATTAGTGGATACTGGACGTCCATGCTATAACATCGCTCGGGGAGGGTGACGCTGGCCACTGGTTGAGGTGTACGGAGATCCCAATACTTTGCAGACCACTATGAGTTGGAAGGCAGAAGAAACGCGTCACACAAATTCACGCACCTTGACTGTTTTATCCCAGCTTCCTGTTGCAAGAATTCCAGACTGTGCGTCTACCCATTTCACGCTCTTGATAGGCGCATCGTGTTGAGCGACTTGGCTTGTGGTGCCCGTCTGGACATCAAACATTCGACCCGCGTTGTCGGCACCACCGGACAGAATTTTGTTTCCTTCCTTTGAGTTCGAAAAAGGAGTCAATTCATCTCGGACGGCTGAGAAAATAGAGAGAGATAGGTGCCTTGTTCCAACAGACAGATAAAACAGGTCCTTGATGTTGATACATCGCTTTTCCTGTTGTTTGTCCTCCAGCTAAGACCTCGTATATGCGTACCTGGGTAAATAGTATATTTTTGACAGAGTAGAGCAGAGGGGATAGTTTGCTTACACTATTATCCCAACTCCCGACTGCAAGATAATCAGCTTGACTGGAAAAAGACATTGAAGATATCGAATCGGTCGGAGGGTCAGCCATTTCGATGTCTTTCTCGGCTGTGGCCGACGTGTTCGTCGTCGTTGATGTCCCGAAGAAAGACATCTTGGTCAGGATCAAAACGCAGTGAAGGCCCCGAAGATGAACTGAAGGAGTAAATATTGTTTTACTACCCGAAAGAGGCCACTGAAAAACCCGTGACATTATGATGAGTGATGTCTTGCTCACGCACCGCGATCTTCTGTCCTCGAATTCAGGAATGATGGAAAATAAGATAGATGCTGCGCTTTTAGTCTGACCCCCACATAGATTCACTATTACAGGATCTATCCGATAGCTTTCAATCACAACTCTCAAACGAAGCCAAGAGGTAGGGAGTCAAATGGCAGAATTGCATCTCCCCAGAATTTACCTTCATAATACGACATTATAAATTACAGACTCAGGCGTCAACTGGGTGTGCTAGATTTTTCTCCCTGATTTTTCGCCTCGGCTTTTCCTTAATTGTACCGTGTCGGTTAACCTTTCTTCCATTGTTTCTCGAATCCTATCTCCAATGCTCTCTGGGGCTCCTGAGTCTACACACTTCCACGCCGCAGGTTTGTGTGATGGACTAATAGCATCTAATAGGTCAGTGATTCTCGCAACCTTTTCACATGGCCTACTGAGAGGCAGTGGTGCTTATCTTTACCGTACAGCTATTTCCAGGGAGTGTACAGTACTAAATTTGACGCACATAAGGTGAGTGAGAAATTACACAGAGAGAGCAATAGTTCTTTGGCACCCCCCGTTGACTTCACCATCTTTCAATGGGTGATTAAGCTATGTGCCAACTTAATGGTTGAGACTTTACTAGTACTACTCAAATATTTTTCGTGCTGCATGCTGAATCAAACATTTATGTATAATCATGATCTGAAGTGCACTCAACTATCACCGCCGGGCGTATTTTGGACGTGACTGCAAGCTCTTGCTGATTAACCTGAGACCTTTCCAACTTTACTCAGATCTACCATTATGGGCTTTAGTACCTTTCTCTGCCTCGAGTTGTGGCGCATGTCGTCCTCCCGCTTGGGAATTCAGTGAAAATTTCGGGCATATCGATTTCTAAGAGGGGAAAAAGAGACAAAAGATACTAAGTATAGTTTCGGGGGTCGCTCGGTGACATTGTAAACCTGTACCCGTATAGAAAACACATAACCATGAGGTTATTTTGGTATGAAATTGACGGGCTAGCGCTAGCCATACACAACTTACAGCTCCAATCGAAAATTGTCACTTGAGGTAGACTAGAAAAATAAAAGGAACGATTACATAGTGCAGATAAGGAGACACAGCCGGAAAATAAAATGTCGGAAAATTAGTAAAAGTTGGGAACCCGGTACTCCGAGACTGAAGGTAATATGGTATTTCAGACAGTAAGAGCTACCACGGGAGCTGCGAACGGAGACGGCGCAGCGCTCACTCCAGTGTAGGCGAGTTTCTTGAAAATCTAGAAAAACATGAGCGCAAAGCATAAGAATACGCAGAAGAACCCAGGGATTGTAATCAACAAACGATGTTGTGCTCACCTGAATGAATACGTCGGAAGACTGGCCTCCTTGTACGCACCATTTCCCGTCGATGATGGTCATGGGCACACCAGTAACCTTCGACCTGACCTTTTCACACATAGTATTGACTTCTTCAAGTAGTTCATTAGAATGTAAGAAATCAAGAGCCTTGGTAATACGTCAGCAAGAATGAAGTGATAAAGGTATTGGCTACTGAACCTCCTGCTTTGACATGACGCCGGTCTGTTCAGAGATGTCCGAAAGCACGTCAAGGTCAGCAACATCTCTCCCTTCTTCCAAGTACGCGCGAAAAACGGCACAAAGGAATGGCAGCTGCTTATTCTGGCCACCAATTTGGTAGGCTTTGCGAGAGAGACGATGAGCTCTTGTTGATTGGCTGACAAGACCTTTGAAGGCTCTGTATATTTATGTTATCAGATTCGAAAGACAACAACACAACGATATAGCGGCGCACATTGGTATGTTTTTCTCTTGCGACCATTTCATAATACTCGCCTGCATCGCAGCCCAAGGTTCTTTGCCTACAGTACTAGTAAAGAATTCATCCTTGGAGACTTTCGGCGTGTTTTCGTCGGGAAGAATACGGGTAGGAATGAGCCTGAAGGGCAAGAACTCGATTTCGAAAGTTAATGGAAGGTGCAGGGTGTCCTGGCAGTAAGAAATTGCCCCAATTAATTCGTGTTGGCCAATGTTGCAGTTTGGACAGATCTACAGATAACTACTGAGAATCGAAGGGCAGTTAATTAGATCGGAAAATTAGGACATACTACATCGCTGATCACGGTCAGCTTGACTGTTCGATTAAAGGCAGACATAATAATACAGAAATATTCTGTAGTCTGCAACTGAGTATTTAGTGACGATCTGAGGGACTCTGTAGATGTCGGGAATGGTGGGGAATGATTATGAACTGCTATATATAAATAAGAGACACAACGCTGACTACAAACGAAGTAAATAGGTGTAATTATAATGGGCTTACACACGACTGTATTATGCGATCGCGAGGTGTGACTAAGGGGGATCTCACTGTTCACGCCGGAAATTTACTGAATTTGTAAGTAACTTTCCCGTCACCACCATAGTGCTCAAAGTTGGCCTTGAGTCCAGAGATCATCTCGGAGGTTCCGGTCATCTCACGAGTCGGTTATGAATCGGTGGGACTGCGCTGGAAAGGCTCAGAATGACCATTTTACAGAAAATGAGTATTAGAGTATTGGTGAGCCGGCAAGTCATACACCACTGACGGAAAAGTATGACTTGGATTGGTGAGAAGCGAGATATGTATATGCATTCGGACGACGGGAAGTACTCTTGAGCCTGTGATCAATAGATCTCCCAGAAGCGATCATCCTCTATCACATCTACATTTACTCCTGGGGGCCATGGCTCCGGATAATCTCCAATGCGATAAATTTTTGTCCAGACTTCTAGCGTACCAAGAATGCTGCTTGCCCGACGACGACTTGTAATGTCAAAACCTACCACTTCGACAGGATGATCCATCTGCGTACGTCGTTGAACCATTCTTAAGAGAATAGGGACGTCATTAATAGCCAGATCGCGCACACGGAGCGCCCGCAGATTTGGCCACCAGACAGGTTTACCTTCAATACTGAGGGCCATATACAGGAGCGACGCAGATTCCAGCGTCAGAGATGCGACGGATGGGAAAGCTAACATCAACTGCCCTATGTCGCTGATCCCAAAATTGCATTCATATAGCGAGAGGTCTCTAACATTAGGAAAGTCAAATAACCATAGTTTATCCATATCACACAGGACTAGGTTTTCCAGCTGGTTTAGCGGTAATGCAGTAAGCAAGGAATTGTTATAGGTGAAAGGATGATCGGTGTCCTTTGCACGAAAACGCAATGATCGGAGTTGAGGGAGTTCCAATGTCTGCAACTCTTTCATCCCTGCTGCCGGTTGATCTATCTTCAGTCCTCGGAGAGAAAGATTAACCAGAGACGGCGTAGCAGCCAGAATGTTCCTATAGTCGAAGACAGTAAGATCCAACATGTATACACCATCCAGGTGCAGAGTTGTGATGCCACTGGAGATTGGGGGTCGAAGACCACTAGCAATCCCAGTGAGCTGCAGAGAGGTCAATGAAGGTGCTCCTCCTTTGAGAATGAGAGGTACATTGCTCATGATTCGGTCATAAGGACCGCTGTCTGCCCAGTCGACGTGAAGAGCAAGAAAATTCAATTGAGAAGCCTGCAAAGACTCTAAATACTCGCGCAAAAGCAGGCAGGCTTTCGGGTGCTTCAGTACAGAAATCGAGAGATGGGAACATCGTGAAATGTGAGAGGCGATGAGGCTCAGAAAGGGGGAAAAATCCAGGTTTGATCGAATGTGGATGCGAGCGGCGAAAAGACACGAAGGACCGCTACGACTGAGGTAGGTTTCCAACTTGTGTTGACGGGATGATATATGGGAAGAGTGTTCGAGGGGTATCCTAATGTCGGCCCACAGCAGTGGTGTACCGTATGCTAGCTCTCTCCAGCGACTGCATACCTGAGAGGCGATGATTTGAAAGGCGTGGAACTCTTTTTGGCATGATAAGAATATATGTGAAAGTAGTTCGGGAGGAAGCTTTGATATGAGCATGTTATCATTGTTAATCCGCGCGCGCTTGGTTTCTGCCACAGAGATATCTGCGTTGACTTGTTCAAGTTGGTGAAGGAGAAGAGTTTGTCTGTCACGTAGAGAATCTAGGTGTGAATCTAGCGCATGCAAGGAATCCGGTAAGTTATGAAGACTGGATGAGGTTTCTGTAAGAGATGAATGGGTAAAATTTAATCATAAATGGTTAATGATAGATACCCATGTTCTAGCAGTTCAAGCTTGAAGGATATTCAGAGTTGTACACCGTCACCCCAATTTTTCCAAGGCCGCTCAACGAATTGCGTCATTTCTTGTGCGAGATCGTCACATGTTTCGTAGAAACTATTTACTTCAACTTGGAAATTGGAGTCTTGGACAGCCTGGACAGAGAAAAAAATTTGGTTCCACTTATGTATATATAAGTCTCCAGTTGGCCCGGGACTGTACAGCCTAGGAGTGCTTCTAAACAGACCCCCGAAGCTAGAACCCTGTCCGGGCAAACACTGTAAGACACTGTAACCTATGTGCAATATTTTCGGCCTCGAAAATACACTATGACGGTCCATTATGTAAGGTCCAATAATATTTGAAGAAGAAAATGGCTGATTCTAGCCTCTAAAATACACAATTTCAGACAGAGTTCTGGGGCTTCCAGGGGCCTTGTACAAGGGACATACACCATATATAGGTTTAGGAGATATAATTTTGTCGTTCATTTTGAGGTGTAGGTCAGTCTTGAGTAACAGACTGACGATATACACGATTCAAAGATGTGTTTATGTAGGTGTGGGCATAGAAAGAAGTCAAGATGACTTGATCGCATGATACTATTAGCTTTTCGTCGCTCTCTTACGAACGTCTTCATCTTTGACAACATGAACCATGATTTTGTTAGGTTGTTTGCTGGTCATGCCGGAGAAGCCCTTGTGCCAGTCATAGGATACCGCATAAGCGAATATTGAGCCTGTCCCGTTGAAGGCACTGCATACGATCGGACCAGATGCACGATTAAAACCTGGTATGTAGGTAAGAAAAAAAGGCGGTTCCGGATGAACGTCAAGTATGAAGGAAAGGAAGAATGGAAATGAACAAGGCAGAGGTGAGGCACGAGTCACAAAGGGATACGCACTCTTCAATCTCATTCGTGCATCCCTGTCCCAGAAATGGACAGTCCCATCGGAACCTGCAGTAAACACAATTCAGTTCAGTCATGCAAGTCGTAACATCCTGCACAACACGCACCGCAAGTAGAAAAGGTGCCATGTACAGGATGAAAATTGATATCATTGATAGAATAAATGAGGGACTGATCATTCTTCGTTGAACTGGAATTTTGACGATGACATCGAAAACTGTATTCGTTACTGTCGATCGAGTGAGCTCCAATATTCAAACTACTGCCATTAATTCAAAATACCGTTTATTATTCTCCTCGAGGTAACTAGGGAGACAAGCTGTGGATCCTGGAACGAATAATGGATGATGAGCCGAGAACTCACCAGAATGACACCCTCCCCTCGATGCCGCCAACAGCAAACCCAATCTTGTCAGGGCAGCATGTAACAACACGAGTTTGCAACCTCTGCGGAGAGGCAGTGTTTTCATATAATATTGGAGATTGCGCCAAGTCGAAGGTTAATATGCGGCGTTCGGCAGTAGCTGCGACCATGAGAGGGTATCTTGCGTCAAGAGCATAACACCGTTCGGGGAGTTTGACCGTTGCAATAGGCGAGGGAGCGCGTAGATCACAATACTAGAAGTGATTGAACAGCATAAGGCAAGTTGCAAAACGAAACACACCTTAATGGTTTTGTCCCAGCTTCCAGTTACTAGTACTCCTGCATGCGGCATGCTCACCCATTTCACGATCTTGACGGGCCCGGTGTGCTGTGCTACTTGTGTAGTCTGCCCAGTCACAATATCGAACATGTGCCCCATGTTATCAACGCTACCAGAGAAAACTCGGCTGTTTTCCTTTTCATTTGTGAGGTATTGTTATGAGGTAGTAAGAACCAAATTAAAGAGCACTCACCTGGTCCCAGCAAACTGATAATACCGGGGAATGATGAGTATACACTGCTATCCCTTTAGATTGACCTTGCGGCGAGACCTCATAAACGCGGACCTACAGAAAGTAAATACGTCCCGTTTGGATACATTCAAGCGGAATGAAGAAAAGCTTACCGAGTTGTCCCAGCTTCCAACGGCTAAATAATCAGCTTTGTTGGAGAACGAAAGTGATGAGATTGAATCATGGGGAGGATTGGGGAGCGCAATATCTGCGTTGTTAGATATGAACCTCGTAGTAACTGACATGTCCGGAACTATAAATTTACATATACCCACAAAAATTGAGTCAACTGCGGCTCCGAATTGCAACGATTTCATGCAAAGGCGGACTGTACCGTGTACGAACTATACCAATGAAGCATACGGCTTTGAGACGGGGACTGCGATGAGTTCGTTCCTGTTCGTTCCAACATGTTGTTATACAGACTTCTACTGCATATGCGTTATTGAGGAGGCCAGATACATGCTCTACATTATCGCAGCGCCAAATCGATCTGGAACGTTCAGAGCATCCAGCACGAACTGGGCTGTCATTAACTGATAATACAATAGTCTCCGGTGTCCAAGCAGGTTTGGTGAGCGTCGACTCTCTCGGGACGATACGGTAAGATCGAGGTAGGAAGACGTGCAGATGGCTCGAAGCAATATTCAACATAGGGAGTGAGTGGGCTAAAATTCATTGAGAGTTTGAAGAGATCTTCATAGGAATGTATCAGCTCAATGAACTGGCCAAGGGCCATTCAGACGTGTAAAAAATCAGAGAGACCTGTGTTGCAGGCACCGGCGACGGCCGGACTGGGCCACGTGCTAACCAATATCTCGTTTGAAGTTTCGGTCACTGAACCGTGAACGTCTCTTTTCTTTCTCCTCAAGTTGGCTTACTCCAGTTCATTCCTTTTTCTGTCCTATTTCGGGCTGGACTGTTTACCATATAAGTCACCGTCATGACTACTCCTCATGTAATTGCTTCGTCTTCCCCACATCCTTCTCAGTCCACAACATCCAATGGAATCGTTGGTAGCCACTACAAAGTTGGGAAGAAGATCGGTGAAGGTTCATTCGGTGTTGTGTTTGAAGGTGAGCTTTCATTCTGATTGATGACCTGACTCCTTGTCTCTTTTGCCAAAACCTCCCTCTCTTTCACCTATGTGCTGTGAATTGGCGGCTTCTAAAAACGTAAACCTGTTTTTGCTAAAGCTAACTCAAACAACATACAGGAACCAAGATGATTTCCAACACACCCGTTGCCATCAAATTTGTACGCTCGACTGATTTTTGTAAGGCGACCTACTGACCCTACTCATACTAGGAACCTCGAAAATCCGATGCCCCTCAATTACGGGATGAGTTCCGCTCATACAGGACGTTGAATGGCACACGTCTGTCTTTTTGTCTTTCCATTCTCTTCTCGTATTCGAACCTATCTATCCAGCGGGTGTTCCACAAGTACACCATTTTGGTCAAGAAGGGCTGCACAATGTCTTGGTCATTGATCTCCTTGGTCCAAATCTTGAAGATCTATTTGACATGTGTGGGCGCAAATTTTCTGTTAAAACTGTTTGCATGGCCGCGAAACAAATGGCAAGTTATTGTCTTTTGTCTTGGTTTTCGACGTATGACCCGAGTGCTAACATGGTCCACAAACTCAGGTTACTCGGGTACAGGCAATCCATGAAAAATCCCTTATATACCGCGACATCAAACCCGATAACTTCTTGATTGGTGTACCGGGTTCCAAGACTGCTAACACTATACACATTATCGGTGAGTATGGTCCTCGGATATTGAATAAGCCAGGCTTCTTTTCATGCATTCTTTTGACGTCATATTAATCTTGCGTCGCCGTTAGACTTTGGTATGGCGAAGCATTACCGTGACCCGAAAACCAAAATCCACATACCTTACAGGGAGCGCAAGTCGCTCTCTGGTACTGCGCGATATATGTCCATCAATACCCATTTAGGTCGTGAACAGTCTCGAAGGGATGATTTGGAATCTTTGGGTCATGTATTCATGTACTTCCTCCGCGGCGGTCTACCGTGGCAAGGCCTACGTGCTGCAACCAATAAGCAGAAGTATGAAAAGATTGGTGAAAAGAAGCAGACCACTGCCATTTCGGAACTATGTGAAGGTTTTCCCGGTGGGTGCCTTTCTCTTTACAATGCGTTACAAGCGACTGAGGTTTCATCAGAGGAGTTTGCGATCTACATGAATTATGTCCGAAAGCTTGGTTTCGAGGAAACTCCAGACTATGACTTCCTTCGTGAACTATTCACCAAGGTTCTGAAGACGCTAGACGAGCCCGACGACGGTGTTTATGATTGGATGCTTCTCAATGGTGGGAAAGGCTGGGAAGCTACCAATGTAAATTTAAAATCCTCTGTACATATTTATCAATGTCTAATCTCCACGTTCAGCCTCACGCAAGCTCTTCGGCAACGCATCGAGAACACAGGCGAGAACGTGAACATGGTGCTCACCGACGTGGGTCACGACAGGCTCAAGACACTACCAATACTCCATCGGGACTCGTTGTTAGCCCCGCTCCTGCACATGTCAAAGGCAATCGACGACCAGCAAATGGTGAGCGGGGAAATTCGACGCCTCGTGATATAGGAAGCGTTCAGCCTTTGGCACCTGCTAGTCGGCGCGCGAGCCAACAACAACGCGAGGCAAGCGCTCTCGCCAGTGTTGGTATATCAACACCTCACCCTTATGCGACTGCTCCAACTCCTAACGGCTATCGGAGCAATCCCGATCGAACTGCCTTTGGTCGAAGTTCCCCTATTCCCACTCCGGGGTTGCCAAACGGGAACGGGAACGGCATACCAAACAATGGTTCAGAATCGTTCTTGTATGGTCAGATGCCCAAGGGCCCAAATTCGCGAGAGGGCACGACGACCGGCGGAACAGGTACAAGGGACATACATGCACCAGGTCCTGTACGGAGCATGGCGGTTTATGATCAGATGGGAAGGGTTGGAGAACAGGATGAAGATGGTGGTCACGGTCGGAAAAGAGGGTTCTGGGCTGCACTATGCTGTCGAGGTTAGAGGTTGACCTCATCATGACTTGGTTATGGTGAGTGCTGCTTCATTCTAAACCTTATAGGCAGTCCTTAACCTTTTTTCCTAGACGTTCCAAAAATAGATCGGCATGGCTACACTACAAGCTCGCTAATCATTTATTTATATCAACACTGGTCACGACCGTTCTCTTTTCTTGGTCTCTTTCCGGTTGTTTTCACGCTTTCGATGTCAGGTCGCATTTATTCGCATTGTAGTTATAAACTTCCTTCACTTTCACCTCATCCACTTTGTCTTCACACACGAACTGGAAATCGAACCATACTTGCTCAGTGCACGAATGCCTAAACCTTCACTTTTCCAATTGTATAATTTAGCTGGCGCAATCTTTCAATCATTTGGATACTGTACTTAGATCTATGATTTAGGACTCAGCCTCCAAAATCTATTTAATTCTACCCCCCAATGGAATGGAAGACCAGGCAAGGCCTGTAGAGGGCCATTGACTACGAGAGCAAGTTTCTGTAAATAGGGAACAGCCAGTGTTTGTGCGATGAAAAGCCAATGAGAATGGTTGGTGCCTGGAGATCTTGCTCATCTCTTGCTCATTAGACTAGGCAAAGTTTTTTTTCATTCTGGCCTACACAGATGGTCACAGAAGTGCTGTGCCCCAGGAGCCATATGCAGCTGTAGTTCATGACTTGTGCTTGTCAACCTTCCTCACATCAGACTTTTCATTAAACACACAAACTGGTCACATTCACTTGCAATACCACATCTGTAAAACCTGTCTTTTTGGCTAAGAGCTCGAAAGCAGCTGACAGCACTCTCCAGTTAGTATCCTTGCTCTCGTGAACATCCAGGTTTTGCAGATGCAGAAGTATTTGATGCAAATTTAGAAAATCGATGTTCATTAATATTTTCTTATCCAGTAACCAAAATGTTATTAAGATCCAGCCTCTTCTAGCCGAACTTTTGTGGCAATGCGAATGTCATCCAGCATTATAGACGAACGTTCGCACATACTCCTAAAAATACCATTTGGGTTTTTGTATAAATTAGCTGGTGTGTCGAATTCCTATCAAGACAGTTGTCATGAGTTGTAGCCCAAAAGAACATAATTCTGAAAAGACACACAGCAATCTGCCCAGCATCGAGCACACATATACGATCATATGAAATGATAGTTCGTAGTCGATGAGCAATACAAAGGATGGTTCGGTCTTGAAATTCATGAGTTATGGTGTCTTGAATTTTTCTATCAGTTTCATAATCCACCGAAGCTGAGCGGCGAATTGAATGAATATCATATGGAATAATCAGAAAACCAACGACTAACCGGTAGCCTCATCCAGGATCAATACCTTTGTCTCCTTCACCAGTGCGCGAGCTAATGATACCAGTGACCGCTGCCCAATTGACAAATTCCCGCCTTCATCTTCTATCACGGAGTCAAGCGTGAACCTGTTCACCGGCGTATCGCTGCCATGCTCTTCTAGATCGGAATCACTAGTGAGGACAGAAGCGCGCTTTGAGTTGTCGACCAGATACGATCTTCTGAGTGCATCCCACAACTTCGCATCGTCATGTAAATTGAATGGATCCAGATTGGTTCGAAGAGTTCCTGAAAACAGTAACTACATGATTGATGACTCAGTACCGATTTATGACCGGAAGAGAATGAAAACGGACCGCGTCTTGTGGTATGATAGACAAACCAGTCCTCAGATCTGTAAGGCCCACATTAGCTATGTTCACGCCGTCTATGCTTATAGAGCCCGACGCCAGTTCGACCAGTCGATATATAGCCGACATCAAGCTACTTTTCCCAGCTCCAGTTCGCCCGACAATGCCAATCTTCTCGCCTCCTTTGATGTTCATTGATATCCCTTTAAGTACAGGAGGTAGTTCTGGACGGTACTTCAATATCACATCTTTGAACTCAACATGACCTTGGGAGGGCCACGGGGAAGGGGGCCTTTTGTCTGGTAGTTCGTGAGCGGCTTCTTGTTCAATCTCTTCAGCATAGTATATGACTCGTTCCACAGAGTTCATATCGTTTTCAACTTCTGCACTTTGACGAACTAGCCATCCAAAACTATGTAATACGCAACATTGAGCATTGTTACAAGACTAGTAACACATGGAACTCACGCTTGCTGAATGCTCAAGATGTATGACAGCACAACACCGGTTTGAGCTGGGGAAATTGTAAACCGTGTACCAATAGTCAACAACGCGACCACAAAGGTCAGAATTGTCCCAAGGAAATCGAGCCGGATACCGAGCCAACGCTGCAGATATATTCATTATTGAGATTTCGTCAAGAGATGGCTTTTAAACAAACTTGATTTGTAACGGTCAACCAATACGCTCTGAGATTGGACCGAATGATATCAGTCCTGAAGTGCTCAAAATTAGTAATGCTTCTTATTCTTACCTGTTCTCTACGTCTACTCTGCGTTCGTTGTCAAGAAGGAACCGTTGTGATTCTCCATACGCTCGAATAGTGGCAAGGCCGGATAAACTTTCCGAAAAATGTGAGTAGACCGAGGATCGAAGAATGGCATCTATGAAGGTAATAATTGATTTCAGACAACATATCAAGTTCACGGGAAATGAACTCGCCTAATCGCTGTGTCCAAGAATATCATAAAAAATGATTCTCAGCGAAAAAGTGAAGAAAAAGTTAATCAGTGAATATATACCTTCAGTTCACGAGCACTGGCTCGGTAGAAGTACGCAGCATAGCAATACACCAATAGAACAACCACCACAGCGATGAGGAACCATGGGAGAATAATAGAAATTAGGATGATAGCACCCAAGATGTTGGACATGGTGCCAGCCAGCATTCGAAGTGCATCTGACCAGAAATAGGAAATATCGGTTCATGCGCTGATTACCACGAGCCGAGCTTGACTAACCTCCGAGCAAGTTATCGATTGTGTCAATATCTGCAAGGAGATTATTACAGACGCTTGGAAGAATGGCTGGAGGCATTACCTTTGGCGAATCGATTCATGATCCGGCCCAACGGTGTAGTCTCAAAGAATGACATCGGAGCTCGCATAACACGCTCGATAGCAGCCTAATTACCCCGTCTAGTGAATCGAACGATCCGGGTAGACAGCAGGAGAGTACGCACTTTATGCAAACGTTGTGAAGCGAAGTAGGTAAGCAGAGCAAAAGTCGTTCCCATCAAAAACATTGCTGCTGCTTGCGCAACTCCAAGTCCAGCATATATTCCCATCTTGATATCTGAAATTAGCGTCATCCACATTGTAGTTTGGTAAACTTACATAGAAACTTTCAGGTTCCTTCCATTTCCTGTGATTGCTTTACTCTCACCGAGAAATTAAAAGCAGGCCATGAAACTTACAATTCTTCCCAATAGACCAACCAATAAGAGGACATAACCGTCGCGCCCTGCACCAGTACAAGGGATAGAAAGAAGATAGGCAAGAGCACAAATCCGTTGCCAGATTTGATGTATGTTTTATAGATGGACCCACTGACTGCTCCTGTGTTCCTCTCTTCTACCTGCATCATTCCGGCACCCGCTGTGGCCATTTTGAGCTTTTTCTCATGTCCATCATCTTCTTTGACGACTTCGACTTCTGACTCTTTTTCGTCCTTGGACTCCTGTAGTTCATTGTTTCCAAACTCGTTGATGAACCTGGAAAACTCGTGCCCGTTCTCCATAAGCTCACGATAGGTGCCGAATTCGACGATACGACCGTCGTTGACAACATATATGTAATCGACTAGGGGAAGAAAGTGGAGTGCATGGGTAACGAGGATACGAGTTTTTCCTGCACTGTTATCGTGGAGAACGTTGTTAAATACAGCTTTTCCTACATGCGCATCTAGTGCAGACAAGGGGTCCTGCGAGCGTGTAAGCCAGATGAGGAAGACAATGATATTTAGCGCTCACATCGAAAATCTGGATATCTGTGTTGCAATAAATGGCTCTGCAGATATTCAGACGCTGTTTCTGACCACCAGACAAGGATATCCCCTATGATTAATGTCGTGTTTAACCGCTACCCCTCTGAAAAAAAGAAAAAGCCCACCTTTTCACCGACCTCGGTCATGTCACCATGAGGAAGCATCTCAAGATCTGGTTCCAAACATGAATTCTTGATTGCAGTCCAATACCTCCCCTCATCAAACGCTCTCCCGAAACAAATATTTTCTCTGATAGTAGCATTCTGCGAGAAAGTCAGAAACGCGGCAGATACATAGTCAGTACCTACCTGAATCCAAGCACTCTGGGGACAGTATCCCACACTTCCGCCAAACTTGACGCTACCACCGGTCCTTCTCATCTCTCCAATGATTCCCTGCAGAAGCGACGTCTTCCCACAACCAACTTGTCCAACTACTGCAACCAGCTGTCCCCTAGGTATCGTGATCGTGATGTCGCGGAGCTTGAATGGTTCCTGTGGTGACTCAGCAGTAGCAGCAGGCTGTGCGTCGGTGATGGTCTTGTTCTTTCTCCTCATCTTTTTCTCTTCGCGTTCGGGCGGGGGGGCATCCCAAGAGAAAGATGCCCCTTTGACTTCAACTGCGGCATCCATGCTTTCATCTATCGCCAAGGTTTCGTCTAAAATTTCGGCTTCGAAGACTCCATATAAGCGTTGGATCGCATTGTGGGCATCGGTGATTGAACTGAAAGACAAGGCTTAAG
This sequence comes from Lentinula lateritia, assembly GCA_028011325.1. Lineage (NCBI taxonomy): Eukaryota > Fungi > Basidiomycota > Agaricomycetes > Agaricales > Omphalotaceae > Lentinula > Lentinula lateritia. The sequence goes on from JANVFT010000065.1 coordinate 114,005, forward strand.
ATAAAGTCAGGATTGACTACAAGGAGGTGGAAAGCAGAACACACGAAGCATCATCAGAGGCATTCTAAGTAGGTTGAAGAGCGTCAAGGAAGCGAAAATATCAGCAGCGTTTAACTGGTGACCGGAAAGTGAATAGGTCACGAATGCCAACACCGATGCCAATGTTGGGAGCGACATGGCGATCGCATTGTTGGCAGCACGAATGATAAGAAGTGTACGAATATAGCTGGATAAAAATAAGTAAAACACTCAAAGAAACAGTGGAAAAAGAGACATACTACATCTCTTGGTATCGATAGGTGGCAATCCGCTTTAGGAAGGGAACCTCCCAAGCAAAGTACTTGATGATTTTCATCCCGCCAAGAAGTTCTTGAAGGAGTTTTGCCCTTTTATCGGTCCAACGCATGCTCTTCTGTCGAAAGGCAAACATCTTCTTCATGGCCATAGTTTGAACAGGCGTAGAAAGGATGAAGAACGCAAAGCCGGCAAGTGCACTGGGTCCAATGTTAATGATGAGAAGAACAAGACATATTGTCATTTGAATAGGAGCGGCCCAAGACTGAGTAAACAAATTGAGCTTAATATCTAAGAAATAAAATACCATACCATATGGAAGAAACCAGCGCAAAAGTCAATTCTAGACACATCCGTTGAAATATGATTCATGATCAAGCCATTGGGTAGTTGGGACCGAGCACGGGAAGTGAGTCGCATTGAACGAGCGTATATGGCTGCTATCAATCCTCCGCGGAGCAGGACACCACTGCCAGCTGATCGATAAAAAAACTGGTGGGTACAGAGTGAGGCAAGGATCTGCAGGAAGAACAATCCGACCTAACCCGTGAGTGGCAAATGTGAGTTGACAATTGTGGAAAATGAGGAATGCTTCTCTTACCGCCATTCCTATTCCCTTTCCTATAGGAGGAACACTTTTACCTTCCATGTGATTTGTATAAGATTCGGTTGCAAAGTTCACAATTGCCTGTTCAGGAACGAGATGAGAAAATAACGAGGCGAGTCTGCACTGTGCAGTCGCGTACCTTTACTAACAACGGCGAAGTCACTTGCGCGGTATCGCCTATTACCTTAAACAATCCTCCAGTCCAGAAAAATACTTTGACACTGTCATTCAAAGCTAAGACAAGACTGGGTCGCTTCTTGCCATCCTTTTCCCGCCACTGCTTCTCTCGCTCCCTTCTGTTCCCTCGTAACGTCCACCAGATATTCTTCCAATTTCCAGCCGAGATCTCGCCTTTTGCCAATGCTTCATTGTATTCTTTTGCTTCCTTTCGGCGTCTTTCAAAAGAAGTTACAATCTTCTCTCCAATATAAGCGGCTTTTCGATCGTCCTGGAGCTTGTACAAATCGGAAGCTTCAAGCGGGCGATGAAAACCAAGAGTAAGAAGGGGATTTATCCATTGGAAAACCACCAAGCTGAATATTGAAGCTGTTGCTTCCGGGATGAGCTGGGCGTCTTCGATAGAGCCTGTCGGAGGTGGTATTGGTTTCGAGGAAAGACGCAAGAAGCGACGAAATCTAATCAAATCAAACAATTGATCAATGTAAATACATGTGCTCAAGCGAAATGATAGCACCTCGATATTTCCGGCGCCTCTTTACCATTGCTGTCAACTCCGGCTTCGAGCTTTTCATCAACTTCTGCAAATTCTTTTGCGGAAGGAGGAGACATTGTGAGAGGAAGCAAACCGTGAGGGTAGATATAAACCTCATTTCAATCTATACTGTCATGCATTACTTATAATGTCTGCGGCTTGCTTGCCGTCGGAAACTATTCAGGCACACTATCGGATAGATGCTTTTGGACCGAGCCGTGGTGAAGATCCACTTTCTCTTCCTTTCCACCACCTGCGGACGTTGTCTTTTTGCTTCGTCAATTAAGCAAACAGAGGGAACGCAAGCAGAACGCTCAAACTTTGCAGCTCATATCACTATGTGTATACCTGTGATGCAAAATTTTCCTTAGATGTGAAACCTTTTTACCCGCAATTATCCGGCTGACAAGTCAGCTCTTGAAATTCTCCCGTCTTCCGAGATCCTGGGATTTACACTAGTGCACACTGTAGTCAAGTACACTCAGGTATCCTCCACATTGAGACCTACTGAGGCCGTCGTTTGCCAACGTTTACCGTCGTAGGCCATCGTATATAATACACATGATAATACTAAGTGAACTCTGCCAACCTGTACACAACCTCCCTGACGTTCATACGACGTTCACATTACAGTAACATCGATAGGAAGCTTTCCATGGTAAGTACTTTTTTATTTAGGGGGGCCAATGTGCGTATGAATATAGTTATCGTCGTCACGATTCAATATTCGTTTACATAAGTGTATACCTGTTGAAGGCCTTATTTTCTCAACGGAATGGCAGTTTTCGAGATAGCTACGAGAAACATGAAGAATGCATTTTCGTACAGATCGATATGTGTATACAATAGGGAATATAGAGACTATTGTACTAATAGTTTGAGCTGGGCTGAGGACGGAAAGTTTATTCGGTCAACCTGAGGTGAGGCGGGATAAACTTTCGCTCCGGGGTTGCGAGGAAAACCGTAAAGTGAAGACTAAACCCACTTAGGTTTTGATCGCACTATTAGTAGCAATCAGAAGGTGTACTCACCTATTGTAAACATGTTGATACTTGTAGGAAAAACTTATGGATGCAGTGGATGCTAAGGGGAGGAGGGTGGGTTTGAGAATTTATTCTGTTTATCTAAAATTCCTTTGAGTCTTACGGTATTTTACGATGATCAGAAATCGAGAAGATGGTGGTAAAGAGTCAAGGGTTGAATGTATGCATTCAAACGTTTCCCTAATCGCACTCGAAAAACAAGCTTCCTTTTCCACGGTCATGCGGATGCTCACGCTTTCGAGATAGCTACGAGAAACATGAAGAATGCATTTTCGTACAGATCGATATGTGTATACAATAGGGAATATAGAGACTATTGTACTAATAGTTTGAGCTGGGCTGAGGACGGAAAGTTTATTCGGTCAACCTGAGGTGAGGCGGGATAAACTTTCGCTCCGGGGTTGCGAGGAAAACCGTAAAGTGAAGACTAAGCCCAACTCGACCAGATGAAGCCACTGGCGCGTCGAGCGAGGTGAACTGAGCAGACTAACCCGGAGAGCAACGCCAAGCCTGTGGAAAACGGAGAATGGTGAGAATTCCAAGATCAACTATTCTGATGGATGAATACCTAGTAGGGTGCGGAGTGCCTCCTGTTAACGCGTTTGTGCAGATCTTGTCTGGCGTGTAAACGATGTATATGGATGGAGGCTAGCGTGTCCAGATTACGCCAGTACTTGAGGAAGGCGTCCGATTTCCATCTTCCCATGGCTTTGACAACGTCGGGGGGGATGCCTCTTGTAAGATAATGGGTGGTTCCCCCAATTCTGAATGAATGACCCGTAATACGTTTAATACCTGAGCGTGACCATACGTTATTGCAGAAGTTCAAGAATTCCTTTTTGGTTAGGACGTGGAGTGTATTGTCTCGAAGCCGATAGGAAAATAGTGGGTCCGCCGGTGACAAGTGGTTCTGTTTGATGTGGTGATGCAAAGCGCGGACGGCATTAGACCTGATGTCGTGATTTGAAAGGACAACTGATTCGCCTCTTGCCTGGTGTGTCTTCGTGCAAGGAAGTCGTAGTTTGGCCGACGTCTTCTTGTCGGAGGCATGAGGAATAATGAGGTCGCTTACTAGAGGTAGTTTTGCGCTGTTATAGTTGGTTGTGAGCGGGGAATTGGACAGAACTTCCCCAAGCCGTAGTTGGCCATAAAAAACTGAATCCGCGCATGCTGTGAGACAGCGGTTGAAGCCATCCTGACCTCCCGCTTTCTCCATTTCATCATGAAGTAGATTGAGCCATTCCTCTTTGACCGGTACTCGCTCAGGCCGGAAGGAAGAAGCGGGAGCCGCCCTCTCAACGCCATTGAGTACCTCGCGTAGCCTAAGACCCCCACGCCAGCCAAATCCCTTAGTTGTAACTAGGTTTTTGACCGCGGCGAGTTTCGCTCTGACCGTGCCGCCAGCTTCTTTACCCATAAAGGATGCGGCGTAATTGCAGAGTGTTACCTCGGATGGGTCGACTATATGCGTTTGAGTTAGGTTACTAGCTTCGCACCAGTCGATGTAAGATGCCTGGTAGTTGTATCGTCGAAGCAGTGTTTCGCGGGTTACTGCCGATTGGATAGCTCGTTTTGCCGCGTCTGAGAGTTCTGCCTGTGTGTTTGTTGTGCTCGGGTGTGAATAGCTACCAGTGTGGTCATGAATCTGTTGAAGGGAGAATCGGTAAGGAGGCATCAGAGAGAAACGTCGTGGATAGAGGGTAAGAAAATGTTTTGATGTATTTGGTGTGCTGGTCCAAATTACATGTATTCGTTCTTTATTTGGTACAATGCAACTCAAATAGGAAGAATAATAACTTGGTATGGTAAATACAGTGAGTGTGGTACTACAAATCTAATGAATACGAGGGTCCGACGGATTAATAGAATGATTTAAGTATGGAGACAAATGACGAGGCACAGCAGGAGGGTGACCGTGAAGTAAACGTCGAGGCGGGAAGATGCCTCTTGAAGGTCCGTCAGCGGGGTTATCGTGAGTGGATACCCAGCTGCATTCCACCCAGATTCGGTGGGCTTGCATTAGTTCGATAATCTTCCGTAGTATCAGATTTTGCTCTGATCCCCTAGAACAACCCTTCCTTAATGCACCCACTACGCCCTCATTGTCGGAGTGGATGATCACCCGAGCGTCGCGAATGCCTGTCGAGATTAGGGTGCGGACGGCAAGTTCAACTGCCACCATTTCGGCCCAACCGATTTTCCGTTCTGGTGAACTCCAGCCTGCCTTGAACTGCCAGGCTAACCATTTTCCATTCAAAATAAGGCCAATGCCCCATGAGGTAGAGGCGTCCACGAAAAGCGAAATGTTGATATAGTCTGGGAGTGTGAGGATGGACATGCCGACGAAATCGGACTCGAGAGTCTCAAGCCACCAGGCTAGATCCTCTCTCAGCAAGAGGCCGATACGATGGGCTGCCATATTTGAACGCGAGTGTTTGAATCCGGCTCGGAATTTGTAAAGTGAAACGAGATGCGTGCGTCCTGTGGGAAGGACCAAACAAACATGATTAAGAGTGCCTATCAGTTCCTCTGTTTTGTCCAAAGTCATGAGTGCGTCAGGTTCAGTGCGTGGGAGGACTCGAGCGGCATACTTCACCTTCTTGTCGAGAGGCAATTGTACTGTCTTTTCGGAGAGATTCCAGAGAAAGCCGATGTAGAGGAACGAGGAGGAAAAAGGGACAAACTTCTTGGGTGCCCACGGCCAGCCAAGTTCGGCAGCGACCGACCAGACCAATGATTCGTCGTAAGAATATTTAAATGTGCCATTGGAGTTACGTGAAATGGGGAACCTAAAAAAGATGAAGTCGTCAACCCATTTCAGGAGGGCTTCGACGCCTCGTTCACGTAGGATTTTGACCATAACGTCAGCTATCCGACCCCAGATGCCGGGTGCGGAGCGCTTGCCAAAGTTCAGACAGAGGTCGAGAAATATAAGGTTGTCAATAAAGAGTGCTACAAAACGGCGAGTGCTGCGATGAAGAGGGACGTTGCGAAAGGCTGCATCCACGTCGAAGACTGCTACCTGTGTTCCTTCGGGTGCCACTGCAACTTGCAAATAACAGTCCGCGAATGTGCCCCAATCACAAGGGTAGTCGTCCGAGTTTATGAGGGAATTGATAGAGATTCTAGAGGGATCAATGACTAATGAGTCCGGGAGAGAAGAGCGAATATCAGAAGGACACGGCAAGTCGGAATGCGGAAACGAATGATTGATGATAATTCTGAATTTTCCAGGTTTCTGTTCGAGAACGGCCATGGGTGCCGTGCGAAATGGGCCAATTAATGATTCTAGATGTTCGGGAGTGAAACCAGGAGAGAGTCGCCCTAGCTGGATCTCCTCCGCAAACTTAGTGCGAATAATATCTGCTTCAATGTCTGTCTTAAAATGATTTGGGGGAATGAAAGTGTGCGAGAGAGAAACGTCTTCGATACCAATGCAAAAACCTTCGCGGATGCCTTTCGGAACATCCGAATACTCGTCGAAGATACCAGCTCGAAGTAGAGCGGCCTCCCATGCGTCAGCACGCAAACGAGTGGAAATAGGAAAGTCGGCACTAGTTGTGCCCCTGGGCACCATGGGCAGTGGAACCGCACCTGCCGCACCTGTGTTCGAAGTTACAGGACTTGGCCTCGCGAGTACAACCGTTGAGACCGTTGAAGCCAATGCAGACTCCTTTCTTTGAGTCCTTGAGAATCCAATGACCGGAGTCGGACTTGGTGAGAAATTCATTGCCCGAGTGTTCGTGTTTGGACCAGTGGTGTTGGTCACTGCCGCAGATGTGGCAGACATTGGCATTAGACTTGCCGGAGGAAGAAGAAGAAGAGCCGCCTTTCTGAAACTTCTTCGTCTTCGAGGTCTGGGCGTTGTTGTTGGAGGAGCCTCCTTCGTTGTAGTCGGTGTGATTGTTGGACCACCGTTTGTTACGATGCACATTACGCGCCCAGATGCGATCAAAGAATGAAGGCCGGAAGATGTCGATGCGAAGATTCATCTCCAGATGAGAGAACCAGAAGGAGTAAATCTTGTGAGCGTATTCGATGTACGACTCGTATGCCTCATAGAAATCCGGCTGGTCCGAAAGCATGTCAAAGAAGCGTTTGAACATATATGCGATTTCGCAGGCCAATTCGGAACGGACACCACACTCGCCAGGCGGGATGAAGTAGTCCATCAGAGCCCGTGGCATGTTTTTGGATATACTATCCCAGTCCCGCCGAGAAATGGCCTCAAATGAGAGCTCCTTCAGGCGCTTTGATTTGAACTTGACTTGACCTGCATCGTCGACGTCCCAGGTTTCGCCCCCAGCAGTAACAGAGCTCTTTCCCACCTCCGACATGCGACGAGAGAAGTAATTGAGAGAGATGAAGGCTGGCCAACCTGTCCGTAAGGCTGAGATGACCAAGGGGTTGACCTGGTTAAGCATGGCAGCAGGAACCGAAGAGGATATTTCTCCTTGGCGAGGGTCTTTGAAGCGGCGACCATTCTTCACCGGGACACGTTGTTCAGTGAGCCTTGGGTCAGACGGGTAGGCCGCAGCGGGAGCGGACCCGAATTCACGAGAGTTGTTCCTGCCAACACGCAGTGACGAAGCATCAAACCGAGCCGGTGCGTAGTGTGCAGCAGGCGAGAGAGAACGAGAAGAGCGCCGAAGGTGAGCGCCAAAGTCCGGGCCTGGGGAATGCTCCCGAGTCCGAGCTCGAGGACGGCGGTGTTGGTGGTGTTCTGACTGCTGAGTACGACCTCTCCTTGTGGAACCACTATCCCGGTGGGGAAGAATGTCCGGGGCGGGTTGGAGACCTTGTCCTGGGAACAAAACCAACGACGGGTCCCGGAACGGACCGCGAGGAGGTGCACCCGTGCGTGAATCGGTAGGAGGACGAACAGGGACCTCAACAAAGTCGAGCATCCGCACTGCAGGAGAAGAAGTGAGGAGTAGTCAGTAAGGGACTGATGCCGGACGGAGGGAGGAGATCAAATAATAGGTAGGGTGGAAACCCCTGTAGAATTGGAAGGAAAGCTCACCGGAAGGGGAAAGCTCGAGAGGCTCTAGTGGGTCGTGGCCCTGCTCGGCAGAACCTCTGTGAGGAGAGTCCTGGCGCCCAGAATGGGGTGAAGGCCGCATATAGCCATCCTCGCCGGGGGGGGAATAAACCCTCGAAGGGTGAGAGCGATGAGACGGAACCAAACCCTCTTCGCCAGAAGTTGCAAAAGCACCGTTCGGCTCGTAGGGATGGGAAACTGCCACACCCAACCACTCCTCGTCAGACTGTGGATAGTCCTGGGCCATGGGAGAATCGAGAGTCGCAGGACCACGAATCTCAGGATAGTTCGGAGAGTGAGGGGAGTCCGGGGCAAAAACTGCAGGGGTGGACACCCGGGAGGCACTTCTGGAGTTGCGAATGGCGTTTCTCGCCTGTAGCGCGTCCTCACCGTTAAGCCGGGGAACCACCCAGGCAGGCTGCACAAATGGCTGTGATTGCGTGGGCGGAGGAGTTGCGGGAGCCTCTGCAGACAAATGTGCGTCAAGGCGGGCATCTGGAGGAGGGCCTAGGATGCTGTGCCGTAAGGAGGTGGAACGGCGAGCCGGGGCCATGTCGTCTTCGGGTTGGACAACCCTGGCGCGAGCTCGAGTGACTCGAGGTTGACCGTCCATGGCGAGAGCGTTTGAGAGTCCGAGATTTTGAGAATTTATTCTGTTTATCTAAAATTCCTTTGAGTCTTACGGTATTTTACGATGATCAGAAATCGAGAAGATGGTGGTAAAGAGTCAAGGGTTGAATGTATGCATTCAAACGTTTCCCTAATTGCACTCGAAAAACAAGCTTCCTTTTCCACGGTCATGCGGATGCTCACGCGTGTAATCCAGGTATGCTGTTGAGTGAAATAATTTTCCAAGACTAGCCAGAAGGAACTCAGGACAGCCGAACGTACTTGCACCCTGCAATAGAAACATTGAAAATTTAATTACCCGTAACACAAAATCAGGTGCGGGGCTACTTATTCACGAGACCCGGTTTACAGGCGTCAAGCACAACACAGAACAAGCCCTCAAAACTGTATCTCTACTTATGTACATAGATAGATAAATAGATAGATAGATATATGTAAGTCGGAGTAGAAGTGCAAGACACAATGAGCTTCACAAATCAAGTTCTTGTGTTCCATGTCGAAAATTTATCCAGACTCTGCCCCATGAGATGTTTCCGCATTGAATCGTCAACAGACATCCTCAAGGAAGAAATCAACCTGCTGGGATAATTCGGTGGTAGTTTAATGATAGCCCAGGTCCATATTTGACCATGAGAGTCAATACGGAAATCAATTGAACACTACATATTATAATTAGGTATAAGTCGATTCAGCTAAAGAGGCACACGAATGGAAGCTCACAGATGGGTCCTCACGAAAAGAGTTGAATATGATCTCCAATTGTCGCGACAGCATGACTATACTGTAAACACTGGGTCCTAATTGCTTCCCCTCCCAATCTTTGAACAGTGGCATAGTATCACAGGCTTTGGAAACAATATTTTGAACATGTCCATGGATAACGTCAGGCTCGACCTCGAAAGTTTTACGAGTGAGTTCTACGAGATCCTCAATTGAGCTGGAGACACACAGTCAAAAACCTGAACACATAAGTTTGTACAAGAACTGACTTTTTAAAGCTGAAGGTGGACTTATTCTCCCCGAGATAATTAGCAGTCGAGCCTAGTCTATCCCTGAAAGCGCGAGGTATCGAAGCCAAGGTGAACCAATATGCTACCTGCGAATCGGGCGGATACATCACCCTTACACGAAGTCCAATACGAGTCTGTCCATCGTCCGTGAGGATCGTGTACCAGGAATCCGCGCGAATAGGGTCCACTTTTGACGGTATGTTATTATAATCATCAATAGAATATGCCTGTTCTACCGGAGCCAAAGGAATCACCCAGCAAGCCGAGTCGCCTACAAATCGTGCGGTATCTCGGAACTCAGACCGGGAACGAAGAACGTTCTTTACGGAGGGAGTGGATTCTATATGCCATCCTCGTTTGCTATACTTGGAAAAGGCACGTAGCACGCTCGCTCCGAGTCGTTCATCGTATAACCTTCCAGTCCGTATAGCAATAGAGCATTTCTCGACGAAACTGGCATAGGGATAGAGGGCATAGGCGTGGGTGTAAGTGATTACGCTCATAACACAAGCTTGAAGGGTCAAAAGCAGTCAATGATTGCTGATACATCTTTGTGTCCACTTTACTGTACTCACTTGAATGAAATTTCATAATGACTTGGGTGATGTTGTCCTTGCATGTTATAATCTGGATTTTCTTTCCATTAGATGCCCTTATAAAGCTGTATACATCCCATATGTCTTCATCCGAGTAATCATTGTCCAAATCTGGTTCGACATGAGGATGACGTCTTCCTGCTTGGAACGCATGCTGGAACGTTCGTGCTTGGTCTGATCTGCATCAGCAAGTTCCAAATTGTGTAATTGGCATAAACAGGTGTAAAGTGTATAATTGCGTAATAGGTATACCAGATTATACATCACATATACGGATCAAATTTTCACAAATTTATACCTTGGCATCAAATTCTTACAGTCATCTACCATCATTTGGGATGATCAAATTTGTAGTTCCATAATATGACCTATTACTGCCTCTTTTTTGCAACTTTTAATAGCTAGGCATACAAAGATACTCTAATAGAAGGTTTCTATCACATTAAGTCTATGTTTTACTGAGGGAAAACCATGCCAGTGTCCAATCAGTACGCAAATTTCTTATCTGTCGAATATGAGCATTTGGGACGTGACGAATCACGCTGATAAGATTGACAGATATGCCATGTTAGGAGCTATATGTAAGCAGCCCGTATCAATCAACAATCAGTTCAACTCGTGTTCATCGCCGCTTTCATCGCTTTCATCATCTTCTTCCTCTCCTTCCACATTCTTTTTTGGCCTCTGTTTCAAAGTTTCTGGCTTGAAGTCTTCCCGCCACTTCGGTTTATTCCATCGTGGCTTTCTCTTCTCCTCTTTTGCCTTTGCCTTCTCTTCCTCCCAAGCAACTACTGCCAGATCATAGTCCGCTTTTTTCAACTTATTACGTTCTTTTATCGCCTCATTCTCCTTCTTCCATTCTGCTAAACGCTCCGCGTGAATTTGCCTGAAATTTCGGCGCTCAATTGCATTCTCGGCATCTTCTTTCTGCTGTTTTTCGTGCTCCTCACAAAGCCGAAAGAATTCATCTCCGGTAAATAGCTTTGCCTTTCCATCCCCCATCAATTTCGTCTTTCCCTTGCCTTTGTCCTTTGCTTCCTTGGCTTGCAGCTGTTTATTGACTTGGACTGCATAGATATTCGATAGAACGACCCCCGCCTGCATACCAATCATGATCTCCTTCCGCACCGCATCCCTCGCCTCTGACTCAATCAGTGCATCTCGTAGTTTCGTTTCCTGGTCTGTACGTGCTGGTGTCTCAAGCAAACTGGAGTATCGTGACTTTGATTTCATTGGAGAAATCTTATGCGCACTAAACGAAGGAGGTTTCGAGGTGGATTTAATGGGGGTGTTGTGGACAAGAAATCCTGCTGAGGATGAACGGAGATCTTCGAGAGTTCGACGTACAAATAGAGGTGCAGCTGATGGCCCAGGTTCGTTGTCCACCTCCATATCTGTATCATCATCTGATTCCTGCTCATTCCGTTCCCGTTCCTTTTCCTCCAGCATCGCTGCATAATCAATGTAATTCCGGACCATTTCGGTCATGAACTGAACCGGTGTTGTCTGGCGGATAGGAGCTGTAGCCTGAACAGAGGTGGTTTCACTCGGAGCCATCATTTCTGCAGTAACGACTGATCGGTCAAGTGGGATTACACCAGTTTTGCGAAACGCTGCCCTGATATTTGCCTCGGTGAGTGTTTCGACATGTGCTTCTGCATAAACACTGAGGAAGTTTGTCTTGTCAACAGTGTGTCCCTCGCGCTCCCAACGATCACGGGCTTTTGTCCAATTTTTCTTCATTGGAGAGAAGATCACGACATCGAGACCCTGATAGACATGTGTGCTGTGGGATGGATATCCGACAACCTCGATTTTCTTTTCTCGGGCATATTCAAGAAATGCTCGTGTGTAGTGGGACACATGACCATCAACTAGTAGCAGCCGTCGTCTTCCCTTTGCCTTCGCTCGTGTCTCCTTGTCAAAGTTTTCAATCCATGCACGACCGATCTCACCATTGGTATACCCCTTCTCTGAATAGCCAAGTCTGTTCAACTCAATGGTTAGTTTTGCTTCAGGTCATTGTAGTAACCACTAACGATGCATTCAAAGGATTGTTTTGTTTCCATTTCGCTTGATATCCTTTGCCTTTGTAGATTACTGCCGGTGCAATTGCAGATCCATCGCCGCAGATAGTAACGATGACAGTGATATTCTCCCGATCACCGCTCCGTTGTTGGTGCTGTATTTTCTTCTTCGCTGCTCCCAGACCCCGAGTTTTCTGACCAATACCTTTCTGCAGTCCCGACTCATCTGTGCCATAAGACAACTCTGGAGGAATGATATCATCTCCACCTTTGCCCTCGATGACATTTTCTAGGAGGTTGAAGTAATGTTCATGGTTGTATGGGTTGACAGCGCGAGCTCGAGAATGGTCCATGGAGTGGGTCCAGTACATTCCGATCCTATTGCTATGATTCGATATGAAACGACTTGTCCAATTCTTTCCGACACCTTCCACAGGAAATTTTTCACCGTGACGTGCCTGTGCAATTTGATCAGCATGTTCTTTGAGCCGTTTGTGGTCGAGTGGAAATCCTCGTTCAGCGTAGTAGATGACCTCATTAATCAATACCTCTTCTTCTGCATCATTCAGCCACCGCTGCTCCTCCTTTGCCTCTGCATGACTCCTCCCATTGTGTACCCGTCTATGTAATGTTGAGTCTGATAGTGTGATCGTCTTTTTCGTCTCCTCGAAACACTGGGCCTCGATGGCCTTGCAAACTTTTTTGTATGATAAGGACTTGTTTGTACTTTCTGATTCTTTGTACAGCTGGATTGCCTGTTGCATGTACTTCTCCTGTAGTGTTGATAATGCCCTCTTTTTCTTTAGTGCTGATTGAGCTCGACCTGGCATAGCGAATCACTTGATGGAGAGTTTTTTTTGCAAATGTCTGAAAATGGAAATTGTTGACTGCTTATCATTTCCCCATTAAGAACCGTGATGTGACGAGTCTTTGGCTTGCTCAATCCTCCTCATCTTTTTGAACATCGGTTTACAATAAAATACCAAATTTGACAGCACAATAACATATACATAGTAAGTATGGACCTGTATGTGAAGTTTGAAGACAACTCCTTTCCAGTGTGTATGGCAATATGCCAAATAAATTTCATTTTCGTCCCAAATTACATATCTTGAACAACTACATCAGAAATAATGAAGTTATTGCTCATCGAAAGGGCTCATGTACTGCAGAGTTACTTTTCTTTTGTACGGAAAAAAAATTCGAGGCAATTGAGCCAGTGGATCGACTTAAAAACTTGTTTGTCCCATTTGATGGTGCCATCCCAAATGATGGTAGATGACTGTATACCTCTGTTATGCAACAATTATACACATATTATACAACTGGATTATACCTTCATTATACTCTATTATGCATTAGCCATACACCATGTCTCAGAATGCCCATAATGGTTGCTTTACCTTTCTCTTTGCAGAGATCAATGAGTACTTGAGCTCATGATGTTGATCTCCATGCATATGATTCCAATTCGGAGTCACCCACTCCAACAACAGCTGAAGAAACTAAAAATCAGAAGTCAAGAAAGCCAGCCCTACAGTAAAAAGCACGTGAAGTGGCTTGGGAAACTGTACAGCTTCATGTGACTTACATATGAGGTATGACCACTTTTCACTCTTACATTTAACGTACCTTTTTCCCAATTCACCCCGAGAAATTCCTGGTTTCATATTAGAGATTTGCTGGCAGTAGGAACATGAACATGAGGTATGTTATGGATACATTATTCTTTGCTTTTCATTACTCAATTGTCATTCTGTTCTTTCTTATAGGTGTTCAGGTCGGCATTATTTATTAGGGTAAGACAATTTCCTTCCTTTTTGCTTTTCCTTTCATTAACTCTTGTTCAGATATTCTTTGCAGAGTTCATTTGGTTGCAGAGTTCATTTGGTGAAGGATTGACATGTGTACCTGTAGTTCATGTAGAATGTAGTCTAGTTAATGCCGATGTCATTGTATCGCTCAATAATGATTTGATTTCATAACCATTTTTTCTATTGTGCACTGAGCAATAATGATGACAATGAAGACAGTATGAGCAGATGTAATGGTCAGTATAATTTATCATAATGCTGCGCATAGAGCAGGTATAAAATGGTAAAACTTGTCATAAAGCACTAGATTTCCTATTTACACCTTAGTATAAATATTGTATATTTTAGCATAATCTTACATTCTCCGTACGTGTCCTCATTTTAAATTATACCAGCCCAAAAGTGTATGAATGGGTATAAAGTGTATAGAATTATACCGATTACATGGATCGGAACTTGCTGATGTGGGCGTGTAGTCATATGCAATACTAGTCAAGAAACCAGTCAGCAAGGCGACCTTATCCCAGTCATTAACGACATATAGGTCAAGATCTGAGTCATCAAAGACCGTTAAGTCGAAAAATTGCAATGCAGCAGAGCCGGATATAATGGCGTTTGTTTTGAGTTGGATCAAACGGAACATTTCGATCTCGCCTTCGTTGAAGTACGGACAGAGTATGTGTTCTATCCGATAGGCCTGTCGATTGAACGAAGATACCGCATCATAAGCTTCCTTGTTCGCTAGAGAATATCGATGACGATCAAGGGGTGAAAGTTCACGAAGAATCAAGTTAGAAGCGGTTAGAGGTCTAAAATATCATAATGAGCGCAGCTCTATTTGACGATTTTTCGGAAGTACCTACAATAATCCTTTCCTGTTCTCTATGACTTCCTTCGTAGATAGATGTTTCTTCTTGACAGCAAAGAGTCTGGTTATCCATTGAATATATGTAGAAGAAAATATGAAGTAAAAGACCCAGTAGTTCGGCAAGAAGAACAACATCCTTGGGAACCGTGGATAAGATAAGTAGCTACTAGACTGTACTATATCGGACTTACTTCTGGTAATATGAAGTAAGTCACCTGTTTTGATGATTCTAAGTTGAGGTTTGGCTGGGGCTTGGCCCCGCGCTCCCACCCGTAGATGGAGAGGCCTGTACATCCCAGGCAGAGCCAAAGCTCCTTCTCAGGTCTCGACATTTATGGATGGGAGCTGGATCACCCAAATAGAGCGGAGGCTCGTAATGTATTAAAATTCTATTTCTATGTCATTACCAGTTACACATGCTTCAATGAATTTGTTTGATATTTTATTTGCTTTGCGGAATGAGTCGACTTTATCACGAAGGGTATTCCATTGCGATTTTTCGTAGGCTTTCGTTATGTGCTGTGGAATTATGCTTTCTAGTCTTCTCCAGTATAGTAGGAATGCCAGTGAGGTCCATCCCCCAGTAGCTGCTACAATTTCTGGGGGAACTCCTGCTAGAAGTAGCCAGACGGCGCCTCCGATTCTGAAACTGTGGCCAAAGACAATTTGGAGTGCGGCGCGGTTCCATATGTCGAAGCAAAATTCAAGGAATACTTTCTTCACCATGTGCTGTGGTTTTCCGTTCTCGTTGATGTAGCCAAATAGCGAGGAATTTTCTGGTACGTCTGCGTTCTTTGCTAAGTGTCTTTGGAGGGCTTTCGATGGGCACATGAAATCCATGTTGTCATCCAGGGGGCTGGTAGCAACCACGGAGGCGCCTTCTTCTTTCGTAGTCTTTGTCCATGGGATGTGGAAGTGGATCGAAGTGGGTTTGGAATTGAAAGAGATATTATTGGCGTTTCGGGTGACGTGGAATTTTGGATCGAAAGCGTTCTGCGATGGGATAGTTAGTTCCCCCAATCGTCGGCATGCAAGGAATGCAGTGCAGGCAAGAGCCCAGACAGCACAGTGGAAATGGTTGGAGAAATTGAGTGCTTTGTACAAGGTTTTCATATGTTCGATGGTAATGGGGTGTCATGGAGGTCGCTTATGGTGCGATCCTTCGATATTTGCTCCACGTCGGGCTTGTCGGATTCTACGTGAGTCTGCTGGCCAAGGAGCTCCCATCGTCTCGTGCCAAAGTCTGAGGCCGGATAACCAATTCGAAATGGATTTCCCTGATACTTTCCCTGCGTAGTGTCCGATGAAGCCGATTATGAGTCTGTCTGATGCAGGCATGCGGTCATCCTCGCTAATGCCCATCAGGTCTCCGAACTGATTGTAACGAAGTAGTCCGGCTGCGTACACTTCCTTGGTAGACTTTACTGTACCTTTTGCCATAACCTGTTCACCTAATTCGATGACTTTTGCTGGCAGGGAGTTCGATTCCTCTAATCTTTTCTGTATTGAGTACGGGGTGTTCCAGGCGTGAATCCGATCTGCAGCTCGTACGTTCGGTCGTAGTGGGTTTGGGGTGATTTCACATCCTTTCTTTGGTTTTCGGTTGGTGAGTTTGGAAGGGAGTTGTTTCGGTTGTTGCGATTGTTGTGGACTCGAGGTGGTGGGTGTTACAAAAGGGTCAGAGAGAGGATTGTGAATTGATGGTTTATTATTATTATTGTATTTACGTGGGGTCGGTATCGATTGTGTAGCAAATGGGTCATCAAGAAAGGTATGAGAAATAATTCGAGAACTCGAAGCACGCGGAGCAACGGTTCTCGCGCCAAAGCTGACTGGCGCTGGTATTCTGTCAAAAGGGCTAAACATAAGTAATGATACTGCTGAGCTCATCTGGGAGCTGGAATAAAAGAGGAAGTTTCTTGTCCTCCGGTCCCAATATTCCGCGCGAAATTGGGTCAGCCGGGTTCAAAGCGGATTCGACGTATTTGAGTTCAGTTTGTATAAAGAGTGGGCCTAAAACGCCGCACGTACGGCGCACGGACATGTTGATCCAGTAGTTGGGGCTGCGTGCCTTTTTCATGGCGCCGATGGTGCCTTGGTTGTCTGAGTGGATGAGAATGTATATACCGTGGAATCCTTTGGCTTCGAGGATGTATATAAGTAATTCGATAGCGACCGTTTCCAGCCAGCAAATGTCTCGACCTGGTATTTTCCAGTCGTTTGCCAAGTGGAATGCCATCCAGAGTTCTCCGAATATTATACCGATCCCCCAATCTGTGGATGCATCGACAAAGATGCCAAGGTCTAGAAGTGGTCCTTTCGGTCGTAGTTCGCGGTAGAAGTCCGGTATGAGGAGGATATTGTGCCACCAGCTTATTTCGGTGAGGACGCTGCTGGGAGGGTATCGACCCTCGTATTCCTCCCGTTCTGTCCGATATGAGGCCATGAAATTCGATATTGGAGGGAGGTGGGATTTTCCCTCGGCGTATATGAATGCGATGTGACAGAGTGTTCCGTGGATTGATTCGACTCTGATGAGAGGGGCTTTGCGTCCGTGAAATTCGTCCAAGAATTGTCGCACCCGATTGAGATATTTGGAGCGCTTTTCGTCAGGTAGACTGACCCGTTTTAGAGGAAGGTTCCAGTGGAAGCCGGTGTAAGTGGTTTCGAATGTGAACTCCGGGTCTCCTTTGATATCGGCTGGGTGGAAAGGGACATTGAGCGAAGCGATAGACTTCAGCATGCTGGCGCGATCGTAGTCGTAGTTGCCTAATGAGTTGGGTGAGCGGATAGCAAGAAGGTCGTCTTCGTATTTTGGTATTGGTCCGATTTCTTTTTCGCGCCATATATCGATTACTGCACCTGATACCATACCTGCGCTGCTACTTGCTGATGCTGCCCCGAAGCAGTAGCAGTGGTCTATCCAGAAGCCACCATCAGGATCTTGCGCTACCAGGAACGGTTTGTGGTGGGGAATGAGTGGTATTGTCCTATGGAATTCCGCGATGTCGATTGTGCATGCTTGTGTTCCCGGAGGCGCCGATGAGATCTGTAATGTTTGAGTTGGAATCAGAATCTTATTATATGGAATCATTTATGTGGAATAATGTATATGAGGGAATATTTTGAATCATTCGTGGAATATGTGGAATGAATATTGGAATATCGGGATGGAATTGGGAAGTGTTAGATGAGAGGTATAGAGGAGAATCGGACTTACCAGTTCTGCGACTTTGGAGGCAGTATCGAAGGATGTTGGAAATAGGTCTTTCGCAATAAAAGAATTAACAGACGGGAATCTATTCCCGTCTTTGTCTTTACCATCCTTGGAAAGGTGACGGCAGACTCGATATTTCGTTGGTATTCCAGGTGCCTGGATCTGCTCGGCGACGATTAGAGGAGATGACACAATAGGGCCGCGCATAATAGATTCAATTTCCTTTCGTGAGAAAGGACCTGACATACGGCCTTTGAGTTTCTCCTCTGCGAGGTAGTCTTTGACCACCTGAGGGAATTTTGCGACCGATGCGTGATTTGGGATGATGATTGATTTCGTGAGCTGAGGCATTTCGCCCAATGGAGCGCCGTTTCGAAGGATGTTTACAAGTAGCGGGTGCCGGTCAAGAAGATTGTGTGCTTTGAGTTCGTGTTCGAAGGCGTTGGCGTTATATGGTGTGACGATTCGTTCATAAAGTTCGAGGTGTTCTGCTGAGGAGCCCGGTAACGCCCGACGTGTGAAAATAGAGTCTGCGAAGTCATGGAAGATGAGAGGAGGTGGGGCAAGGGATTCCCTAGAGTCTTCTCTAGGCGATAGGGGCTGAGCGGTGCATTCCCACTTGAATGCGTAGTGAGAGGTGCTGCTGCAGAAGGTGCAGCAATGCTTCTTGTCGCAGCCTCTGCATTGTCCTCGGAGATTCCAGTACCAGCATATACTCTTCCCTCCAGGCGTGCTGATGAGTCCTTTGATGTTTCGGGCCCAGCGAAAGGGTCCATGCTTCGTATCGTTGTGTCCGTCGAGTTTGTGTCCGCGTGCGGCACATCCGAGGCAGCAAGGGGCCGCGGTTCTCTCCTTGCTGTCTGTTGGAAAGGGCTTCTGGCTCGTTGAAGATGGCGTCGTTTTGGGAGGCAGGGACTGGGTGGGAGGAGGGATAGAGGAGGATGTCGTATACTTGGCATCTGAGATGTGTTCCGCACGGACGAGTGTCCATTCTCGCTCGTACGTGTCACTGTCGAAGGCGTAGAGTTTGGATTGGTGTTCCTTTCGAAGTTTGACTTCTACTTTGAGCCAGTATGCGAAGAAATCTTCTGAATCTTGTTGGTTCAGGAAGAACGCGAAATGTTCGACGTAGAAGAGGGCTCGAGGGGCCTCTTTCCCCAGGTCCTCGTCTCTCAGGCATTCGAACTGATAGAAGTTCTTTGCCGCCTGGCTCCACTGGATGAAGTCGAGGTCCTCGTCGCGAGATATCCCACCTGTTTCTTTTACCCATTTTGCTATCTCCTTGAGGTCAAGGACATGAGGTTTGCCCTCAATGTGCGAGATTTTTGCGCGTTTCAACTCGGGCATATGCGTGTTAATGAGGTCGAGGTTTTTGTTTGTGAAGAGGAAAAGAGGGAATATGGGGAACACGTCGATGGTGTCGAAAAGTAGTGTGTCGAAGGATGTAACGCGTGGACCAGCTGATCGGGGCACTAGGGTGACCTTTCCCGGCTTTCGTTTCTTTCTCGTACCTTCTTTGGCCTCTTCTTCTCTGCCTCTCGTCCTGCTTCGTCTGTCTCCTTCCTCTTCGTTTCTCTGTCTAAAGAAATCTAGCGTGTCTGTAGTGAGAAAGTCCTTGAGCCTTTCGAAGGTCGTCGGGTCCTTTCTGACATTGTCGAGGGATATAGTGTCGATGGTAACGAAGGAGGCTATATCCGAGGCATCATCCGCGGAGTTTCCTAGCTGAAATTCAAGGCTCTTTTCCCGTCGCTTCCGATTTTCTTTGTCGATTTTGAAGTTCAGTTTCAGTTTTAAGCCGATGTCCATTTTCTTGAAAAGGGAGGAGATTTCGTCGGTTTTATGCGTTTTCCGAACTCTGTTTTCTCGAGCCAAGGAAGGATAGCTTTGGAATCCTTTCATCGTGTTGGATTTACAGAGATATAGCTTATTATGCGTGAGGCGATGAGAGACGGCGGTAAGAGAAGTTTAAGCGCTTAATGCGCGCTAGGCGTCTCTCATTCGCTGGCCTTATCTTATCCTAAGATGAGCGCCTTCGTATGCTCATCGCGGAAATTCTTTACGTCGTACTTTGGATTCGTGATTAGAGCACGTGGGTTGTCTTTTACGCGCTCGCGTGACACGGCTGGACTCAGTGCAGAGGCTCCGGTCCGACATCCGGAGCTACAGTATTCTCATCGTTACTCAGGACGACGATGGCCATGGAAAGTTCTTCGTTGACCGAAATGTCTCTTCTCGGCAAGCGCTCTCGTCAGCCCGACGAAATAGAGCAGCTGCAGACACCAGGGCCAACGCCAAATCCAAAACGCACCAAAGGGACGACAACACCGGTGTTCGACGGTAACGGAAACAAGGAGAATATTCCACCTCTAAACCTTACTCCAGTCAACAGCAGCAATCCTTCTACGCCCATGAGTAGCAGGGCAGTACGGGCTCTTCGTAGAAGCGCCACTTTGGAAAGTTTTGTCACTCCATCCCCTGCTCGAACTGGTATGTGTGTTGACCACTCACAAGGCCCTTCCAGCTGAGATTTTTTGATGATCTATAGCTGTTAAGCAGAGTGCCTCCTTCTCCACCTCTTTTGCCAACCTTACACTTGCTACACCACCTTCTACGCCGCTTACTTTACTACCCATACATGCTCGTGCTAGGGCCTTGCTTCGTGCTACCAGCAACAACAATTTTTTCATGCCAGCTCGGGATTCTGAACGCGAAATAATCACAAGATCGATCACCACATTTTTGAGCCACTCTGGGGCAAACACGTCCCACAATCTCTACATTTCTGGAGCCCCAGGATGCGGCAAAACTGCACTCGTGAATTCCATTCTGAATTCCCTGGAGCTGGATGATACTCGAATAGTCAACGTGAACTGTATGGCTTTGAAAAACATTGAAGCGCTTTGGGATCTTCTCGTCGATGAATTTGATGGCCTATTGCAGAAGAAACGAAAATCTGGGATGAAGAAGGGCAATGGCCGCGAGGCTGTAGAGGCATTATTGTACGGAATGTCGACTCGATGGTTCGTGCCTTGACCGTACCACTGAATTTTTATACTTACATGTTGTTATCAATAGCATCCTCGTGCTCGATGAACTGGATCATATCGCTTCCAATCCTCAGTCAATCTCTTCACTGTTGAGCCTTGCCAGATCTGACGGATTGTATGTTATTGGGATCGCCAATACCCATACGCTTACATCTTCTCCCTCATCTCTTACTGATGACATTCGAACTCTTCATTTCTCCCCTTACACATCCGCTCAGCTGCTTCAGATTCTGCAGTCACGTTTGAGTATTCTTACATCTCAATCAAGCTCCAAGTCCGCCCCAGACGAGACCTTGAAACAGCTCCTTCCTCTGTCCACTCTGACTCTTCTTACCAAGAAGATTGCCGCACTGACGGGAGATGTTAGAACCTTGTTCGAAGTTCTTCGCCGAGCAATCGATCTTGCAGTGACTTCGTCTGCAACCGCCAGAATTGATGACGACAACTTCTTCGCCGAGGCCGGCCCCGTGTGTTCAGTGACTCCCACACATGTGTTGACCGCTATTACTCAATCAACAGCGGACCAAACTCCAGTACAGACAGCATCTACATCCACAGCCTCGAACAGTGAAATTGTTCGAAGAGTTGCCAGTATTGGTTTCCAAGCGCGATTAGTCCTTCTCTCTGTTCTCGTGGCGGTCAAACGAATTGAGGCTGGTTTGACGATTGACCTTTCATCTTCCCGAAACCTGTCCCATGGCTCACTCCAAAATGGCCCTGAATTCCTTGCAACCGACAAGGACATTGTTGTGGATGGGTCCCATCTTCACGCATACTACTCCCACATTCTCCGTCGCGGAGGAGACGCCAGTATTTCTAGCCCTGTATCTCGGACCGACTTCTCAGACTTGCTAGGGATGCTCGAGGGGGCTGGCCTGATTGTTTTGGGCCCCGCTCAACTGTCTCCGAAAAAGAAGAGGATTTGCTTCGGACCGTCTGCATCTTTCGGTAGATCTAGTGCATGGTCTTCTGTGCGTAACGGTGGCACCTTGACCGAGGAGGTACGGCTTGCGCCGGGTGTTTGGGTGGATGAAGTCTTGAGAGGACTTGGTGCCGGTTTCTCGTCTAATATCAAGGCTTCGCGAGATGTCAACGAGGAAGAGTTGAACACCCTTTGGATGAAGGAAGACACCATCATACGTAAAGAATTGAAGGCAATCGAAAACAAACGGACTGCGCAGGAGGGCAGTCAGATGTTTATTGATGCATCTTTGGATGATTGAACGCTCTGCTAGGTTTAACGTTTTGCATGCACCTATATGCTTATTATGTTTTCAATTATCATCTTTTCTTGGTTTTGTCAGTGAGACATATGCTTACATTTTTCTCAAGGCGCAACAGTAGATAGTTACCAATAATCACACGACTATGTAGTAGCATAATATCGAATGAAAATTCCTTTGAACCAGTCCTTCTAATGTACAGATTCGCCCAATATCCGCCTCCCATATGAAGCCATGCATGAAGAACGGCTACAGACTAGCAACAAATTCTGAGGGCAGTACTGTGATGGATTTATGACCTGGCGAAGGTCGATGAAGAACTCGAAGTCGCCCGACCTCTCGAAGAGGAAGAAATGCTGGATGGACGTTCATATCGTTCATAGTCACAAACACGCTAGACTGCCCCCAGGGAGGAACTTCCAACAACAGGGTAACAGTTTCCAGATATGAGGCTCTACGGAAGACCCCTGCAAGCTGAGCCCACAGGTCACAATGCTGTCCAAGATCGAACAATCCGTAAGTCGAGCTGATGACAAAGGATATGTGCCGTATTGACAAAGAATCCATGTTAAGATTGGAGAACATATTTCCTAGATCAGAGAGGTACCGGCCAAGGATGTTAGGCAACACGGGTAGGCAGAGTGTGATTTCGCGTAAAATATTATTCAATAAACAGGGTAGAAGACCTAACAACTTGAATTAGCACAAGAGGCATTGAAGTTGAAGAAGATGGCCACACCAGAAGGGTCCAACACCTCTGAAGAGTCTAGGTATTTGAGAGTCCCCACATTAGCCTCTACCAACCTTACGATATCGGGAGAATGGAAGTGGATAGTATGGGCTACAAGCCGATGAAGTTGCAGCAGCATTGGGAAGAGGTAGTCCATCAGGAGAGAGAAGGTCGCGAAAGGTGATTCATTTTCGTTGAAAAGACTGAAAATTCGGATGGCTGGTAAATGAAGTGGTTTCTCAGGCATATCCAGTGATCTTTCCGTATAGTGGCTGGCTAACGACAATGTCAACTCTTCTAATCCGAGCTCTGCGGGGATGGATCGAAAACATTGAACGAGCATTTTATATGTTGGTATTTCCGTCAATACCAACTTCTTCAACGTAGGGAACCCTGGCAAAGACACATGCTGGAGAAAAGACGGCGCCAATGCACAAGAGAGTGTTAAAGATCGCAGTTGAGTACAGTAGCATAGTACTGCATACAAACTAGCAGAATCATTTCTCTGTGTAATGTACTTGATATGTTTGAAAAGTAACCCACGTCCAGGGTTGGCTAGGATGAAGGACGGAAAGTCGCGAGTATGTCGCACACTGAAAAAATTGAAGAGTGGGGTCCTTGGTGGAGCAGGAGCAACATTTACAGTTACTAAGTCGAATAACATAGGCTGAGCAAGACGCCTCCATGATCGGCAAACAAGGGCACATCTGTCGAGCTGATATGCGTAGAGATATTGCAGTATGAGATGGACTACATCATCTGGAAGCCAGAAAGGATTCGTTTGGTCGTCCCAGAGTTTTGTAGGTGTTGCGGCTGTAGTATCTTCAGATCCCCAGAGCCACTGACGTTAAAATAGGACAATGCTCACTTCTCATGTAGAATGTTGAGAAAGCAGGAGCGATTTAGTATTAGGAAACTATCGGAGTCGCACGGAGCCAAAGCTGAAGCTCACCTATAGCTCGGCGTAGAGTAACAGCCACGCTTTAAACAACAACGACGAAGCCTTGAGACCGTCACTGCTCATTCTTCCCTTCTGAAGATCTGAAGACTTACACATGTGAAAGGTTTTATCTTACTCAGCAGCCAGAATTTGTAGCAACAATCTGTGTATACGTGCAGTTTCTTTCTCTTCAGTTCTCTTCTCATTCATCAACAATCATAGTAATTGTAAGCCACGAACTACATGTAGATCTTTGAACACTCAAATTTCATGCAAATTCTTTGTTCTGACTGCAAGCACGTGAACGCGGAGGGATACTTAGTACATGGAAGAACAAAGAACAATACACTTCTCTCTCTCAGCCTTCAGGTCTTCGATAACTTGATACGCACCACCCACCCTCTAAACCTCTTCTAACCTTCTTGCACTTTCAGAACGATCTGCCACCTGAGCAATAAGTATGGAACCCCGGTATGTGTACGAGTGCCATTGTAATACATCCGACGATCCTCACCTGCCTGTGCCACTCAGGTTGGATACCCGTAGCAATTTATACCCAGATATTGCTTCCATCAAACACGAAGACTTCCAACAAACATTCCCAACAAGGAATGCCGTCGTAAGTGAAAAAACAAAGACCCTCTCAGTACGCTGGGCTCCATGCTCCCCTCTCTTTCAAGCCTCCCAAGTCTTGGTCCTTCAGATCCAAGCATGTCATATTACCGAACTCATTTTCCGACGATGTAAGGCCACATCCCGTCTTTGTTCCTCCAGAAGAGAATGCCTTCGGCAAAATATCTCACCAAGTCGTCAACATTGCTCGAATCGAAACACCTAACAAATGGTTTGGCCGATCGAGCCAAGGTTCCTTGAAACCAAACCTACAGCGGCGGGGTGTCAAGGTTGAAGAAATCGAAGATGAAAACGATCTACCAAGAGGATCTCAATCCAGTGCCAGCCGTTCAGGCCCTCGCAAGTCGGAGTCAAGTTCAAATCTCGAGGATCGAATAAGATCTATGTACTTGGATGAACCTACCCCTCCGAGCACTCCTCCGACTAAAAGGAACAAGAAGCCTCGAAAATCGGAACCAACATTGTCATCTACCTCCTTTGGTAAATGCGTTTTTCTTTTTCCATTTGTGCGATGACCATACCTTTTTCAGGGTATGATCCTCCGAATCCAAGTTTTCGGAGAGACACAGGAACTTCGACCGGAAACCGACTCAACTCTGCAAAGCTTGAGCAGGATGCATTGAAACTATTCGATGAACCCCGATCTCACGACTACCAGAGATTTGACACGGCATTGGGATACTCAAACTACACACTGAAGTTACATCAGGCTTACGCTCGACCATGGATGGCAGGCCGGGAGAGTGATGGTAGGAATGGCGGTATCGTGGCGGATGAGATGGGGTGAGTTTATTGTACTAGTATTCACATACTAGCTCATCATGTCCGATAGTCTTGGAAAAACCTTACAGATGCTTGTTCGCATCAAAGAAGATACGTTAAGAACGATTGCGCGAAGGGAAACCGTGCGCCCGACCCTGTAAGCTTGGCTGTATAGTTTGTACTAACATACATCAGCAAGTTCCGATCCATGTAATTGGTATAATTCTATACACTTTATACCCATTCATACACTTTTGGGCTGGTATAATTTAAAATGAGGACACGTACGGAGAATGTAAGATTATGCTAAAATATACAATATTTATACTAAGGTGTAAATAGGAAATCTAGTGCTTTATGACAAGTTTTACCATTTTATACCTGCTCTATGCGCAGCATTATGATAAATTATACTGACCATTACATCTGCTCATACTGTCTTCATTGTCATCATTATTGCTCAGCGCACAATAGAAAAAATGGTTATGAAATCAAATCATTATTGAGCAATACAATGACATCGGCATTAACTAGACTACATTCTACATGAACTACAGGTACACATGTCAATCCTTCACCAAATGAACTCTGCAAAGAATATCTGAACAAGAGTTAATGAAAGGAAAAGCAAGAAGGAAGGAAATTGTCTTACCCTAATAAATAATGCCGACCTGAACACCTATAAGAAAGAACAGAATGACAATTGAGTAATGAAAAGCAAAGAATAATGTATCCATAACATACCTCATGTTCATGTTCCTACTGCCAGCAAATCTCTAATATGAAACCAGGAATTTCTCGGGGTGAATTGGGAAAAAGGTACGTTAAATGTAAGAGTGAAAAGTGGTCATACCTCATATGTAAGTCACATGAAGCTGTACAGTTTCCCAAGCCACTTCACGTGCTTTTTACTGTAGGGCTGGCTTTCTTGACTTCTGATTTTTAGTTTTTTCAGCTGTTGTTGGAGTGGGTGATTCCGAATTGGAATCATATGCATGGAGATCAACATCATGAGCTCAAGTACTCATTGATCTCTGCAAAGAGAAAGGTAAAGCAACCATTATGGGCATTCTGAGACATGGTGTATGGCTAATGCATAATAGAGTATAATGAAGGTATAATCCAGTTGTATAATATGTGTATAATTGTTGCATAACAGAGGTATAAGAATTTGATGCCAAGGTACAAATTTGTGAAAATTTGATCCGTATATGTGATGTATAATCTGGTATACCTATTACATTCCCACCACCCTTCCCATCCTGCTCCTCGCCGGCACTGCCTTGCCCTATCACGACATGGTGCGTTATGTTGGTGTCCACTTCCAGTCAACCCACCGCCACATATTTGCAGCTCACTACACTGCCAAACGGGACTCTGCGATTACCGCCGCCGGGGGGATTGTTGGGTGTGAGCTAATTATTGGCCGAAATCGCATGGATCCATCCATTTCCCTCCAGCTTTATTCAGCGCTCGTGGACTGCCACCTCATTCATGGCTGTGAACTGGTCATCGACACCGATAAATTCTTACTGTCTATGCTGGAACAAGTTCAACTCCTGTGCCTACGGCGGCTTTTGGGTCTCTCACGTCGCTCCATGGTGGCACCTCTATTCACCGAGACCGGGGTTATGCCGATCCGTTTTCGCCGTGTCATCCTTGCACTACGCTACCTTATTTACCTCCTCAACCTCCCGCTTGACCATTATGCCAGCCTCGCTCTCCAAGCCAACCATGCCCTGCGCTCCTCTGGGAACTCTTGCTGGCTCTCCGACCTCGAGTGGGCTATTCAACATCTACCTAACTGCACCCTTGTCCTTCCTCCCCCTACCCAGCTTTCTGAGCAATCGGTTCTGTCATTGATCAAATCCGTCTCTCGGCAATGTAACCTATTCCTCCAAAGCGAACTCGACAACAGTAATCGCCTCGCTCTTCTTCAATGCCGTCGTGAACCTTCAGCGACTGGTCCTTCTAAATACCAAGCTCGAACGCTTCGTCACTACCTCACCCGAGTACTGACTCCCAACCATCGGGTCACTCTTACTCGACTATTGTGTGGAGACATGGTCCCGCTCACTTTCCGTGCTTCACCCACTCGCATTCATCCTCTTGAACCTGTAGATTATCCATCCAAACAGTGCCGCGCCTGCAACTCACTCGGCCAACCAGAGTCTCCGCAGCACGTATTTCTTCAGTGCTCGTCCGTGCCTGGTCTTTATGCTGCCCGCGAACGTTTTCTCACGGAGATTGAGTCGCTCGTCGCTCTACCCAACTCTCGCTCCTTCACAAACTCCGAATCCCTATTCTACCTCAAATCCTTCATTTTTGGTTGGACTTCGGTGCGTCCAACGGCTCGCTTCATCAACGAAGCTGTCATCCTGTGGAAGAACTTCATAAAGCAAGATTTAGAGGGTGAGGAGGATGGAACGAGTGATGAGGATGCTTGAGGAGCCGAAAATGTCATATCTGGGAAGTTATTGATCTATTGTATTATTATTCTAACTCTACACTCTCTAATCCTTGTACTACGTACCTCTGCCTCGTTGACCTGGCGGTAGTCTACCTTCTCCTTGCGGGTTGAGCTCGCTGCCGCCAGTACCTCGAGACCGGCTGTTCCGCTTTTGGGACCACATCTTCGGATGGCGCCGAGTATCTATCTATCTATCTATCTATTACGCAATTATACACTTTACACCTGTTTATGCCAATTACACAATTTGGAACTTGCTGATGTAGTGTACTGAATGTGCCGGCCAGTATTGTTGGGCCGAAATCTATTCTCCTGCAGTGGGACGAAGAGATTCGGCGCTTCTTTCTACCTAACGAGGGATTGACTTGTATCATATATCATGGTCATAATCGGGAATCCAAATACAGTAAGTATTGTATAGACTTTTCGAAGCGATAAGGCTCAAAGAATGTCCTTGGACCTTTTTGTGTAGCTCTGACAGATCTCGAGCGAACCGATATAGTGCTTACTACCTACGGGGTTCTGACTATCGATCACCAGTCTACTGAAGGTATCTAGAAGAGATTCACTCTCCGTTACCTGGGTTTTAGAAAATGAACAGTTAGCAAGTGGAAAAAATTATACGGCCTGTTCGGAGTACAACCTTGGCGTCGCATTGTACTAGGTATAAGCACTTGTTGCTCCTCTCGTCTACTTCATCCTAAGCATTAAATATTTTTTGGTTTCTTCCTTGTTTAGACGAGGCGCACGAGATCCGAAATGCCAGTACACAGAAAGCCAAAGCCGCCTTTGCTGTGAATGCGGAATTTAAATGGTGCTTGACTGGGACTCCGCTGTAAAATTTCGATGTCATTTGGATTACGCGTCCCGCTCACCTTCAATACTTCCCCTCCAGGCAGAACAAGATTCGCGATCTTTTTTCCCTGTTTCATCTACTTCGTGTCGAGAACTTTTCGGATGATGGCTGGTTCAAGAGCAACATCGAATTGCCAATCACGAAAAATACCCGAGATTCCCTAAAAGCTCAAAAATTGCTGAAGGTCATTTTCTGGGGTTCTGGTGATTTTATTTATTCATTGAAGGACTTCTGGTTTCAGATTGCCCTCGGTCACACCATGCTACGGCGACTAAAAACTGATGAAGTCAATGGTCAACCCATCCTTGTACTTCCAGAGCTCCGAATTACAATCTGGGACTGTGATCTTTCACCGTCGGAAAGAGAATTTTACGATGCTCTAGAAGCGCGAATGCAAGATATCCTTGAGAGTCTGATAAGCCAGCTAGAACGGGGTGACATCCGCTTTTACAGCGCTGCTTGGGTACTTCTTTTGCGTCTACGGCAAGGTAAGAGGCTAGACTATGTCATTCCACGTGGTGATTTTCTCACTGAGATCTCCAGCTTGTATACACCCTGCTCTACTAGTGCAAAATCTAGAGCGTGCTGTTGAAGATGTCGGTGCAAAAGATGAACGTGACATTTTGAAAGAGGACAACAGATGCCCATTGTGCAGAAATCGGTTGGTTATTTTGTGTCGTAAAGATACACCATTTAATGTTTATTCAATAAGGAATGAGTCGACTGCGCATAAGAAAGCATGCGGGCGATACATCGAGATGGCCAAATATCTTTCAAAAACCCAACCTTCGACGAAAATCACCATCACTCTCAACATCTTGCGCGAAATCAAAGCTCGACCTAGAAACGAGAAAACAATAATCTTCTCCCAGTTTACCTCAATGCTGAATCTCATCGAGCCCTTCCTACAAAGACAGGGTATACGTTTCTCCCGACGTAAGGCTTTTCTGGGACGTTTTGGTACGCAAAGTTCGTCTGACTATTGTTTCTAGTCGACGGAACGATGGATATGAACAAGCGCAAGGAGAAACTGAAGGCGATCAAAACTGACCCCAACGTCACTGTCATATTGGTGTCATTAATGGCAGGAGGGACAGGTATGGCTACAGGATTTATAGTATGGGCCGCGCTCCGTTTAATATTGTGTTTCTCGCAGGACTTAATCTCACAGAATGCAACAATGTCATTTTATTTGATTTATGGTGGAATCCTGCTGTGGAAGAGCAGGCTTTCGCTCGTGCCCATCGCATGGGACAAACTAGGACCGTCAATGTTTACAAGCTCGTTACGAAAGACACCGTTGAAAGACGAATTATGGAAGTAAGCGTATTTCCTTTCGTGTTCTGCATTCGTGATGTATGTACATCAATTCCTTGATTAGCTACAGGACAAGAAGAAGAAGCTTGCAATGGAAACATTAGATCAGAATGAAATCGAGAATATGAAGAAACTATCGAAGGACGAGATTTTGCGTTTGTTGGCTTGTCATATTTAGAATATCTGATTAATGGCAAGAAGTCTGAAGGTTGATATAATTCTACGTGTGGGAAGGTAGGTATGGTATGGAAGCAGAAATCTATCTCTATGTTTTGGATAAAGCTACAACACACGAAGCAAACGGAAAGGACAGTGAGTGGGTTATTGCACAAAGGGTATGAGCAGACAGGTGACAACATTTGAAAGAGCAACAAAGGTAATCCACACGGTTTATTGAGATGACAACAAGATTCAAGACAAAAGTTGAAGAACGAACTGGATATACAGGAGAGTGAAAAGATGGATGAATTAAGCTAGAACTTCGATGCCCAATGATTGAATGACATCGCTTCTCGATCTGTGCTCATGACACGAGCGTATTCTAGTAAAAGCCTACGGAGAGACATTAGAGATAATGGCGATTGCCAGACATCGAAACTGACCGGAAATTATAAGCAACCAAGTCTTCCTGTCTCCAGAAGGTATGACTCCAAACCCTTCCAGCTTCGCCGATTTTTTGCGCCAGATCGTCATGCCCAAAGTCACCATTAATATCGCCACGGAAAAAGGAGAAAGCGTCCCAAAGATCGGATAGGTCGATTTGTACAGGGACGTAATGGACCCAAGGCTGAATTCGGTCGGTGAACCTGGAAAGTCAATTCGATAATCAGTTAAATAGGTAAGGAGCCAAGTTAGAATGAGACGTACCATTCAGGATAAATGGTTGCTTTGAATATACATGACGAAGTGGTGATGAGGCGCTTGAACCGAGAAGACCAAGCGTTTCCGTCTATGTCCAGAATGTACTTGAATTTGCCTGCATCTACGAAGTTGGCTCTTTTCCGCCATTCAAACATGTCCCGTAGTTGGTCGCAACTACCGTCTTCTTCTTCACAACTGATCGGCTTCCCAGTGAAAGCGATATCCAACATTGCAGGCACCCATCGCGCCTTTTCTACCACCGTGCCTTCACCAATCCGTTCGCCCTCCTTCACACCCAGACCAAGGATTCTCAAATCCGAATAAAGGTTATGATGTGCCCACTCCATCATCTTGACACGATGCGAGAGACGCCATGGAATACTTTTCGAATAATGTATACCGGTGTTAGCCCCGCGCCAGTGCAGCCGCTCATCTACTTTATCTTCCCAAGCAGGATTTGCGCCTAGGGGAAGATCGCGGAACCAGTTCATGGGATTTGCAGAAATGATATCGTGGTGCAGCACCGAAGGGCTGAAGCTAAATATTGGGATTAAGGAATTTCGGGGTTCAACGCCTTTACCAAATTTGACAAACTGTCCATGTTGACGAAGGAGGTGTGGATTATTGCAAGGGTCCATGGCTGCACGATGGTCGTAAATGAATGTGCGGGTATGGGAAGGAGACATAGGGTCTCCGTTGGGCCAAAGATGGGCAGGATAGGGAGCATGAAAGTCGATAGGCGTGGTCGAAGCAGGCGACGTCGGGTCGCAGGCTGTGAGCCAGCCATGGTGGGGGTCATCGAGGGGAGGTGCATCGAGGATAGAAAAGGCTGGTAGAAAATATGATATGAGGCAAAGTTCGATAAATATCCAGAACGAATGAGGAGGTCTCACTCTTTCCTTCCTGCGCGTGTGCAACGGCTTTTAACCAAAGATTCCAATTTGTCAACATTTCAGGACTGTCGTGTGGGTTGAATGTAGCTCGAAAGGGTGGGATGTAATGATCGACACCAGCTTCTCTAAGCATCTCCATGATCATTTTTCCGCCTTCAGCCATGTCGTAATCTACTGAAGTATTGTGTGGTAACGAATAGTTCAAAAGGGTGATAGAATCCTTCAGGTTGAGCTTTCCCAAAGTGTAGGTATCGCCTTCTGGCAAGACTTCATGCGCGAACTCGATGATTTGAAGGTCCTGAGGTTTGATACCCCAATATGCCTCGAGATCTCTGTCGATCTGGTCGTACTCATCGGGTAGCTGGACATTATTTTCTTCGACATATTGCCACCTTTATTTTTCGTGGCGAATGTTAAAACGCGATATGTGACTCAAACGAAAAACTGACCACTTATCGAACCCCGAAGGAGGTTTTCGGCCATACCGCCTTTCATACTCGATAACAGCCTCATGCAGGCTGCGACTGGCGCTCTTTAATTTTGCCTTCCAAGCAGCCTCACTCTGCTCGATCAAATCGAAAATCGGATGTTGACCATTAGGGTTGACCTCGAGCAAGCCGTTGGGGAATAACTTATGTTTCTTCAAAGCAGCTCTATGATTCTCCCAGCTAACCTTCTGATAGCCCTTCGCGTCCTTTTTCCGTTCATCAGAGCCCAGAGCTAAGCGAGGCATCTCCGTTCTGGACTTTTTTGGAGGCTTTAGCCAAGCAGTAGTGCGCATGACTGTGATGGGCTCCAGAAAAGTTTTCACGCCAATGTTGGATATGTCCTCTCCATGAAGAATGCTCCGAATATAGTTTGCGAATAAACAAACCAAGCAAAGGGCAGATACAAGGACGAATCGTCTGCGACTAGACCGCCGCGCGATACGAGAGATATTTGGTGACAGCATCGAGGCAATGAAGAAGGCGAACTCGTTGAGAACGTCTCGTCTTGGTTAGAGAGAAAGAGAAGAAGAAATTGAAGTCTCCGATGGTCTAACACAGAGGAATAAACGCGTTAATATCAGGAGAGGTGTCGATCACGCGTAATTGCCGAGACAGCATGTCAGCGCTCAACGCTGAGCCCGGCCAAGAACGAAGAGTCACGAAGATAAAGAGCTGCAAAGAAGATATGTCAGTCGGCGACCCTTCCAATTTGACATGAAACTCGCCACCACGTCTACTATCCGTCACTGAGCTTCATTTGAAGTGAGGATTTCGAGGATTAATCAGAGAACCGCTACGTCCAGCTTTTCGGTGCAGGCCATGATAAACTGTCTCACTACGCTGAAACAGGCTGAAATAAATACTAACGTGAAAAGAGGAAAAGTTCAATGGCTAACGGGCCGGTCAGAGCCGATTAGCGGCAAACCCAGAGTCCTCAAGGCAGATAAACAGGAAACTGTTACTAGTCGTAGGTATATAACTAAACTACTTACAGCTGAATCCGAGCGTCTAGGACGAAACCAGTCTCCCAGTAGCTCCTTCGTATATACTGTACATACTAGCTCTGCATCTCGTAACCTTGAAGTCTGATTTACTCTGATTTACTGTATTCCAGTATTTCTCTATGCAGCTAATGAGTCTCTAACGTTGAAAGCACCCAAAATTCGCATCCGCTGAAGTATCGGTGCCCAGTAATCTTAACAGCCAGTATAACACCTATGGACTTGTTTAGACCGATCTCTATCATTCAACGTAAACACTAGGCTTTGTTTGACTTAGAGCTGGAGAAATGTCGATGCCAGAGCGAGCGAATATAACGTCCCGCCTGGAAAGTTGCCCTCATTCCTATGCGCCAGACTAACGCCACAGCAGTACCACAGCATGTGGCATATTATCATGAAAACTATAGACGCGATATGAATTCCCGTTTCAACCCTGGTCCTTGAAAGTTCCTATCATAAGTGCAACGCTAGGAAACGATGAAGAGGAGAGGTGTCTATATTTGGTAAGTAGTCCGCATGTAGCGCTTGACTGTCAACCACCATATGCATCAATACATAGGTTGTACAATCCAGGCCTCAGACTTACCTCGCAAAATCTATATGGTCTATGTAGTAGGGTCTAATTGATTTGGGCAAGGTAGAGTTGGAAATTACGCTTCACCCTGCGAACTCATTCTCAATATCCGTATTAAGGTTCTGCGACATGCAACTGTTCCAATATTGGGGTTGGCAAAAGCGAGGCAGAGCAGTCTCGACAGGGTTCGAAGGCGCCTCGGAAACAACACGACTTTCACCAAAAGCGGCAGAATAGTCCCATCCCAAACTACAACAAGAATCAAAGCAAGGCGGAGCTCACTACAAATATGTGGCAACCAGCCTAAGCTGGAGCTTTTAGTCGGCTCCAAGTCTGAGTCCGGCATGTACTAAATTTATACACAATGAGTCGTACGAAATGACATAGCTTCTGCCTCGCAATGCATGGCTTCAATGTGGAATGTGGAAGAGTATATTGTGCATACTTTTTATTTGGTAAATCACCCATCTTCGGCTCTTTCTTTCAAGTCCTCAAATTCTGGGCCCTAACTATACGGACATATTACTCTGTTAGAAGAGTCAAAACCATCTTTTACTTGTACGTTCAGGTTTTTACTCGTGCTTTTGTGTACAGCGTCTTTTCTCTTTTGCGGACTCCAGAGCTGTCGAAGTAGTATCGCTTCACTGCCATCTCTGATTGTTTGCAGGCAAAACATTTCAGGAGCCCATCGCATTCAGCGCTTTGCCCCTCATCTTAGATCGGGTATTGCCTATTACCCCTAGCGCCATAAAAAGGCAGAGCAGCTGGATTTTATGGATTTCTCTAGTATGGCACTTCCATTGTATATCTACACTCTCTTTGGATTAGTACCTTTCTTTGCCCTTGCGCGATGGAAAACGTACAGGACACTTCGAAAGGCTGCACCTTCTCCTCCTGGACCTCCTGGACTACCTTTCTTAGGCACTGTTTCAATGTTGTGGGAGAGGAAACCCTGGTTGCGTTTCATGAAATGGAAGGACGTATATGGTGTGTTACTCGTTCCACTCGTAGTTTAACTTTTTACTATAATACAGCCTACAGGTCCTGTCGTTCAACTGAAGATCCTAGGTAGAACAATCGTGGTCCTTAATACACATGAAGCTGCGTTCGATCTTTTATGTTAGTTCGACTAATTGCCTACTCATTTTAGTTGATCATGAAAGTTCTTCTTTCCAGGCTGTCGCAACAAGATCTATAATGGTCGGCCACGATCTATCTTAATTAGCGAGATGATGACCGGAGGGCTTGCGTTTCCTTTGGTGGGTTATAGCGAACTGTATGTATGCATTTGGTGCATTCGTGTTGTAGCTGACATTCCTGGTCTACGGAACTCAGCTGGAAAGGGCATCGTCGTGCTGCGCAAACCGTACTAAGTCCGCATGCGGTTGAACAGTATCATGATAATCAAGAGCGTCATTCCGAACGACTGGTGCAATCTCTATTACAGGATTCAGAAGCGTGGTCTGAACATGTCAAAGAGTGCGTCTCACATTTGATTTATTCTCATTGCTAACACCAAAATGTGACGTAGTTCTCTATACAGCTTATTCTGTTCAGTGGGGTACGGAGACGCGAACAAGGATAAAGCCTCGTACCATATACGCAAGTTCATCGGGCGTATCGTGCATGCGGCGATCCCAGGTTCTGCGGTGACAGACTTTCTCCCTTTCCTAGCACGTTTTCCCAGTTGGTTGTTACCTTCAAAAGGTCGTCATCTATCCCAATTTCAAGCTGACAATGAAGACTTTGTGAGACTATTATCAAAGCCCCAATTAGACATGGTAAGCCATTCTTTTCAAATGCCTCATGTTTTGTCTGTTCATGTGAGCAGCCAGGAGAAGATTCAATGACCACCAGTCTCCTTGCAAACCGAGGCACAAACCAAATGATGCTCCGTGAAATTGCCTGGCTTATTGCAGTTCTGTGGTTCGTTATGTCTCTCATGAATCATAGCAAGTCATTGAGATTGTCAACGTAGCGCAATAGGCGGGGAAGTGGCACGTACCTTTCAATTCTTGTTTCCCAGAGTCGTTCCTTACCCCATTTCTTGCCTTATTTTCATACAGACCTCATCTGTGCTTCCTGTCTTTGTACTTGCAATGGCGCTTTATCCAGCTGTTCAACAGCGCGCGCAAGAAGAAATCGATAGTGTGATTGGAAAAGATCGATTTCCGACATTTCAAGATCGAAATAAATTACCCTATGTTCAGGCAATTGTGCGCGAAGTTCTGAGATGGCGTCCAATAGGACCAATTGGTGAGTGCAAACTCTTTCCCACGTTATCGGGGTTGAACACAGGTTTTAGGTTTTCCGAGATGCTGTCTTCAGGTGCGCCCTATGCCTTCTGTTGTCTGATCGAGACTGAAAACTTGCAGGATGATTTATACAAAGGTTATTTGATACAGGCAGGTACGCAGATGTCTTTCTGGAAAAATTGCACCATACCATGCAGTGAAAGCAGGTTCTATCGTTGTGCCGAATATATGGTACG
Source organism: Lentinula lateritia (assembly GCA_028011325.1). Lineage (NCBI taxonomy): Eukaryota > Fungi > Basidiomycota > Agaricomycetes > Agaricales > Omphalotaceae > Lentinula > Lentinula lateritia. The sequence continues at coordinate 150,150 of JANVFT010000065.1, forward strand.
AGGCCCTTCAGTTAGTTGTCAGCAGTCCTCTATATATGTACTACCCTTGGTTAGGGCCATGAACCGAGACCCACATCTATATCGCGACTGTGACAAGTTTTATCCAGAAAGGTTTTTAGATTTCCAAGGCGACGTTCCAGGGGCACTCGGGCAAGGACACGTTTCGTACGTTTATTCGCAAAGTAGTACGTTCTATACTGTTCTGACCGCTATTGCTTGATGTTATAGGTATGGCTTTGGAGACCGGTGAAGAAATTTCAGCCTCACAGAAGTTTTCACCCTGATTTTCACCACTACAGAATCTGTAGCGGTATGCATATCGCCGATGATGCATTGTTTATCAACATTGCGGCCATTCTCCATGCCTGTGATATCAGAGAATCTCCGGATTCACCTTTAGCGAAGGATGTCTTTGAAGACTTTGGGATCGTAACGTGAGTCTACTGCGGTAACTTGACGTTGAACCCTCTTTTTATGCAGCATTTCAGGCGGCCTGGACCCTTCCCATGTCAAATCACAGCACGCAATACCATTATTTAGACCAATGTTTCCGACGCTCCCTTTATGGACATCGAAGGCGCATTATATCTCTACTGGATCTTATCTGGACCATCTTTATTTGTACTTAGTAAAGATTCCCCAAGGTTTCCAGGAACCAAGGCAATCTCAAATAACCAGCTTTGACCGGGAGCGATGTTGACGGGCCTGGCTGTTCCCTTGTCGGAGCCGTGTTTCTATGTATCTATGTATACATACACTATAATTTTTTCACAGTGCAGGGGGTTTTCAGCATTAATTATGAAAAAAGTTCGAGATCTATAATTCTAGATGATGCAATGCTCTATACGACTCCCTGGAACCTCATGTAACTCGAATACCACTTTTACACAAAATCCACGAACTTCTCCAAAAATTCATTCAACTCTATTCTACTCTGCATTCCCTCATCCCAACTTCTCCACATTTCCTCTCCTAATTTCTCGAAATTCGATCTTACTATCCGTCCTTCTTCACTCTTAAGTTTCGCGAGCAGCCCCTCCACCTCCGCTTTGACTGCCTCGACAGTAAAAGTGGGCTGATAGTCAGTGCCCTCAAAACGCAATAACGGTTTTGTACCATTTTCGCCAGAACGCACTTCGATCAACTCGAAGGCTGCTTTATGGCTCAGACTTAGAACAGCGGCGTTGACCGGCTGGTCAGCGCCCATAGGCCAGAAAATTCTGAAAAAGTAAATTTTAGGAAAAGACGAGGAAACATCATACTTACAATGGGACTTTGTGCTCAAACGACTCTTGGATACTATTCCAACCTCCGTGAGTTATGAACCACCCTGTCACTTCGTGTTGTAGAATGGTCTCTTGTGGACTCCAACCCATTTCCATCGCAATTCCGCTGTTTTTGATTGATGCGAGGAATTCGTCGGAAAGATTTGTAGCCAAAGGAGATGAATGAGAAAAAATAAAAGGTGTCTGGTTTGCAAGAAGTGTTTCAATGAGAGCAGTCAATTTCTCCTGTTGAGGTGGCCAGAAGAACGTGCCAAATGATATCTAGTGGCAATGTCACAACGATTTTCAGTACAAGAGTGGAAGGACACACATATATAAGCGATTTGGTCCCAAATCGTTCCTTTATAGCATCTAGAAAGAGCAATAGATCCGTGTCACCACCTTGTTGACGCTTTCGTTGGGGAAGAGATAGGGGAGCCAAGGCATAAGTGGGTTTCCCAATGCCTGACAACCACTCTTTCATGGCTTTCATTGATTCCCTTTCGTACACGGAATTTGATACAGTGATAACCCCATCACCTACACGCGTGTATATCTGACCAAGCCTTTCGAGTGGTCCTTCTGGTAGAAGACTCTGCAAAGAGATCAGAAGGCAATTCCAATGCAATTTCTGTGGTTCACGACACCTAACGTACAATTTGGGGTCGCCATTCATGTTCGTACATCGGAGGCATGCCGGGGACCATAGTCTTCTTGAGAACGGTGGAGGTAGTCTAGGCCAGCGATTGAGTCAAAGGGCAGGCTCATGGTTCGGACAAACATACTGCCAGCAGTGGTTGGGGAACAGACTTTTCTTCCTCTCTTGGTGGTACAAACAATTGTGCTCTTGCCAGGTTGAGTCCAGCCTCAGTTTCAATAGATGGATCGGCAACGCCTCCGAATGATGTAGGTCCACAGAGCCCAAGATAAGGCCCAGAAGGTGCGGAAATCCAGGTTATGATTGGGACCTTTTTCTGCGACGTGGTATGTATAGATTCCCATGCATATGATGCGAATGGCTGTAGTAAAACGCGAGCGTCATAATTAGGACACTAGAACACGATTGTAAAAGACATACATCGATAATGGCTACGGCGGGACGAGGTAGTCCTGAGAATGCTTTGCCTGAAGATTTGCATGCAATGGGCTCGGATTTCCAGATAGCTGTGTAGGTTGGGGCAAATTCATGGAGAGGTTCAAAAGGGTCTACAAGGGGACCGGAGATATCAATGATACTGTATCGTGCTGTTAACTAGGCAAGAAAAGCACGACCAATATACATACTTAATACGAGATGAAAGCAAATGATATTCCTCCGCGGACAATTTCGATTTGAGCTCGTTGTGAAATTTTGGGTATATAATTCCCGTGGTGATTACTGTGATAACGATGTCCGGGCGCGCTCTTGTGATGATCACTGCTAGAGCAGCCATAGGTTTGTTGTGACCTAGATGGAAAATAACAATCCTGTGTGAGAAGCTCGGAAATACACAAAAGTCACCGCACCCCATGCAGGAAGAGCATGAAACAAAATATTTTTGAAGGAAGACATGGTAATCGATCTGGAAAGAAGAAGAGAAGTGGATTTTAAGATTTTCCGCGAGAAGTAGATAGAATGACTGAAAAGGATGGTCCTCGGGAAGATGGCCGGAAGTGCTTGAGAATGTATTCTTTCCTTGATGATTGATTACTGTGGGTGCGAGCCTCTAGCTGATTTACCCAAGACTTGCCTACTCAGTATCTATGAGTAATTTATATTGTTACTTGCTTCCGAAGCGAGTGGCCACAGATCGTTCCATGAGCCTCTTCCTGGAATCATTTGAACGCGAGATACTGTATTGGTGTGGTCTAAGCTTGTTAGATAGGCGGCCCCATAAAGGAAACCGCAGGTCCCCTGCGTCAGCGCAAGAGCGAGCATGACCGAGCGCATCCCTCGTCTACATACATTTTACGTGCCGCTATTCAAGAGGGCACACACGTAACGGCATCGAGCTCTGCAATTGTCTGTTGTCAGAAAGATGGTGACTAAGTGCTTAGTGTGCTATTCTCCGTACCTTGTCAGCTATTCAACCTTATTCATAATAATAGGTGGCGGTGTCAAGAGGGAGGCATCTCTATCTCGTTTCCCCTTCATTAATGAAGGTTCTGACAATATTTTTCAGGTTTGGGGATCTTTTATTTTTGCATCAAGTTGAAATACGCTTTGAACAATCAAAGTTAGTCTTCCCGGGGCCATGGGCCGTGGGATGCAAAGAACTAGTGAAATACTTCAGCTTGAGTCGTGAATGGAATATAGATGTGATCGACGGCTTGCCGGAGTGTTTGTTTTCGCGGTAGAAGTTTGTGCTGATATTTCCCCATCGCTCACTGAAGAGCTTGACAACCTTTCTTTTTAAACACGGCCTTCCAGCAGTTTGCAGAGATTGGATCGTCGCTTGCGCTTCGAAGGACCGTCCTGAGGCTTGATAAGAAATGCGAATAGAGCGTAACAATGAATTATCTGCGACAGAGACATCGAGAGAGGACGGGGCTCGAATCTCCTTCGCATAATTGGATAGCACTTGAAGCCAGAGCGGAGCGGTGTTCTTGAACCAATGATATATCATTAGAAACTGAACATTGAGTACCGGCCATGTGAATGAAGTATCGAAATCAAGAAGCGAAATGGAGTTCGAGAGGAATCGAGATATGACAAGAGAGAATGTTAGTTTGTGGTCCAGTTGAGCCTCGGTCGACTGGGATGGTGCAAGCGCCTAAGGTTTTCACATGACTCGGGACTACATAGCACAGTAGAGCGGGGTCCCGCTATGATTCTACTGAGTACTCCGACTCTACTTCGACTATTTTAACCACTTCCACCACCTATTCACTGTCCTCCTTCGACTCTCATTCAGCCACGATATCTCGACATCGCTTACGGCGGCAACCCGAATATCATCTTTGAATCGGCGTTAGTCGGACTCTGTTTACGCCCACCATGTCCCATAGCTTCAGGATAACTTCCGCTTTATGGGACAAGATTCACCATTTTGCCAGCTTTCCTCAGACCGGAGGTGGATTTCTAGCACTCTACTGATTTACACCGAAGGACCGCTGATCACTGTTCACGCCAGTCTCATTGCAGCAAATGGTTCTATTTGGGCAGAATCCAAGCCAAGGAACGTTATTGAAAGCCAGCCAATTTCTTAGTGGTCAGTAGAACTCAAACTATGTACAGTCCGAGATCCGAAGATGAGTTTTGTGTTGCCAGAGGAGTTGCCTGTTCGACTCGCCCACCGGGCCAAAGAGCTGGATGAACTACCTCACAATCTTTCCGCCATGCCTTCCATTGAAAAGGTCAAGAATTGGTATGCTCAGAGCTTCGAGGTATGTCTACCATGTAATCATGTTATTCAGTGTCTCTCAAACGATTCTATGTAGGAACTCATCAAGTTTCCTCCGCTTCCTGCTCTTTCACCAGAAATTCGGCGATCGTTATTCTCTCCTCCTTCTGTGGCAAACTCAAATCCCGAGCACCAGCTGCCTTCATCTACGCCTAATCCTTCTCTCGAGCACATGCTGCTGGTAGATGATGTTGCGAACCAAAACTTTCCAACCAGTCTGGATGGATCAGGGTCCAATGGATCACTAGCTTCCGGAAGCATGGGATTTTATGGTGGAGCAAACGGGTCAAATTCTGGGTGGGCAATTGGTAACGGGAATGGGAACGGGAACGGAACTGCAGTCGAAGGGTTTAACAAGTTGAAGCTAAGAGTTCCGATGGAGAGAAGGTTAATTCTCACTCCATCATAGGCCGACATGTGTTCTAACCGTTCAGTCAGATACTTTGCCGCTCCACTTTCTTCCAACATAGACTGGCCACCAGAATTGCGCGATTACAACAAGCGGTTTACGAGATTACTGGAGACCATCAAAACAAGACACGACCCGACTGTCACTACGGTTGCGCAAGGTGTACTGGAATGGAAGCAGTCACAACGGGCTCGTCACATCGGTCTTGATATGCAGCAGTGGTTGGATAGATTCTATCTGAGTCGGATCGGAATTCGGTTTTTAATAGGGCAACGTCAGTAAAATTTGCCTTTTATCCTCGTGCTTGTTCAAAGTCCTTCCTATGTGCCTTCAGACATTGCGCTCAATACACAGGAATCACACCCGGATTATGTCGGCATTATTTGCACTAACGCGGTCGGTAATTCTGTCGGCCTTTCGAAAACCATTCGCTAACTCTTTCACTCCAATATCAGAATGTTCACGATATCATAGAAGAAGCCATCGAGAATGCGAGATTCGTTTGTGAAGAACATTATGCACTGTTCTCCTCCCCTCCAGTGCAACTGATTTGTCCACAAAACCTCACCTTCCCTTACGTCCCCGGTCACCTGTCTCACATCATATTTGAGCTGTTGAAGAATAGCTTGCGAGCAGTCGTAGAACGACACGGTGTAGGAAGTGAGGGTAATTTCCCGCCGATCAAGGTGCGTTTTTTTGTCAATGTGCGCAGTCCCATGGATGTATTGGACTAACGACGAATATCACATTTCAAGGTGATCGTCGTGGAAGGGAAAGAAGATATCACGATCAAAATATCTGATGAGGGAGGTGGAATTGCTCGTTCCGCAATGGGCTTAATTTGGACATACATGTACACGACGATGAAGCTAGGCCCTGGCGAAGGACTAGACGAAGGCTTCCGGGACAGCGATTTTAAGGCGCCTATGGCTGGTTTTGGATATGGACTTCCGCTGAGTCGATTGGTGAGTGTTTCTCCCATTTGCTATGCGAGACATCCTCTGACTTGCATATTTGTTCACACAGTATGCACGTTATTTTGGGGGTGATTTGCGTCTGATTTCAATGGATGGGTTTGGAACAGATGTTTATATCCATCTCAATCGATTAAGTAGCAGCCGAGAACCTTTGCCTTGATTATCCCCCCAAGGTATTGCTGTTGCTCTCAATAGGCGAGAATGGATATCAGTGGGCTGCCTGTGCTCTGGGCTCGCTCTGGTACTGATACCCAACTCGTGTACCCGCTACGGGTACAGATCAGGCATGCAAAGGCGTACCACTCTTGTTCGAGTAGTACTGGAGGCACAAACTGTAAATCTATAGTGTACGAATATCATGATCACATGCTAGCGATGCAAGGATCCATTCCACCCTGGATTCCACGTCCTGTTGTGCAGGCACACTCAAATCTATATATCATCATCCTTCCCCAAGCAAGGTGCAGTCCACGGCAGTGGAGCCATGAATATTTCACTCTACGGATAAATAGATTTACGATCTCAATGCGTCTGTCACTACTGTGCACATACCAGAAGATAGTATAGAATGATCACTATATGTAACAGTATACATAGCAGCGTTAATAAACAAGATATAAATTAAGGATTTGCAATAAGCGTTAATAATATCATGTACTGCTGTTGACCAGGAATGTCCCGGCTCGTAAAGTACATGTCCGCACCAATTAAAAACTGTCGGAAAGCTCGTCATCCACCATCTCCAACTTCCACCTGTGTGGTCCGTAAACATGACGTGCCCATCCTGTCTCTAAAATCATCCATATTATGCGTAGACATATCCATTTCGATATCCGAGTCCCCAAGCGAACGACGAATACTATTCCTTGGGGATGCAAATTGTAAATAATAGCTACCCTGCCATGTTACTTCTCCACTAGGTCTCGTACCGTCGCGCCGGGGATGCTTTCCGCCAAGGGCTTGGACACGAGGATCGTATCTGCTCTCGTCATCGCTTAATAGAGTAGAGCTGGCTGATTCTGAATGAGGTATTCGATGATGCTTAGATTGAGAGATTGAATAAGAATGGTGATCTTGCTTGGTAGCGGGGAAGTTAGGAGACCCAATTCGGGGAGGTGTATGATCGGGTGTAGGAGGTGGACGGCCAAGAGTAGGTGACTTTTTGGCTGGTGTCAAAGGTGAGAGGTAGGATTGGATGAGGGACTGAGATGGGGGTTTGACAATTTGGGAACGAGGAGGTATACGTATTGTGAGATGGCGAAGGGGCGAGACTGGAGAGGAAGGTGATTGAGATATGTGAGACGGGGCGCAATTGGGTGAGACAGGAGAGGGAGGTAGTAGAGATATGCGAGACGGGGAGCGCAGGGGAATTTTTTTGGGATGAGATTGCGAGAATATCTGTGAATATGTAGGAACTTCGACCACCAACTTCTTTCGCTTGATTTCAAGCTCCTCACCAACGAAGCCCTTCCGCTTCTTATCATGTGGTTCTTCTTTCGTCTTTGTCTTTGCTTTGGGTTTTTGCTTCACTGAAGGAAGTCCGGAAAGGACAGCAAGAGCTAGTTCTTCTTCCTTCTTTCTCCGTTTTTCGACAGCTACTTCCTTGGCATGTAATTCTTTCTCCAACTCCTCTTGCAACATGTGCGCAAACGTCTGTGCATCGCCCTGCACCCATACATCGAAAACGCCCTCCCATTCTCTCGTTGGGACAGGAAAATCCAGATTCAAGTAAACGGATTTTAACGGCTGATGCTGTTGCTGGGACACTGGTTCGTCACTTCCGGGAGTGCTCTCCTTCGAAGTAGATCCCCTCGAGTGAACAGCCTTTGAAAATTCTCTGACCATCCGTTTAGTGCCAGGCACCCGGAGAGACGTTCCAACGACTAAAAGCAAATCTGCTCCACTACGCCCTTTCCCTCCAATGAGATCTTTCTGAACAACTTCTCCAACGCCCTCGCCATCTTTGTGCGTTTCATTATAAAGCACCACGCTCGGTCGTAATTTCCCCACTCCACGGGCACGCTTGCCTATCAGCTGTCTTGTTCGTTCCATTGAAGTGCACTCTGGGCATTCCGGAGGAACTCCGGCTGTCAAGGATGATAAATAGTCCGAAAGGGGGAAAGAGTGGGTGCAGATCTGGCAATGGACTCGTTGAAGGGTTCCGTGAAGAGGTATACATCGTGGTGTTCTATTAGAAGTGCTAGATGGGCCCGGGTCACCGACCTCCTGAAACGTGGCGATACGCGGTTTACTTCGTTTACCTTCGAATTCTGGGACGCCGAAAGAGAGACCAGATTTTAACTCTATAGCGTCAATGTTCTGAGTGTATACGCGTAAAAGACGACCATTGAAGTCGAGGGTTTTTAGGAGATGGTGAAATGCTGTCGGTTCAGCGGCTTTGGAAAGATCAGACAGCCGTGCAATCATTTGGCAGAATAATGCAGTTTTGTGCTCAGTCTTGGAGAGTAAATTTCGGAATGAGCATTTGATAGGAGAACGGAAAGAGGTGCATAAGTTAGAGACTTACATTGAAGACAGAAGCGTCGAACAAGTCTTTCCCTGACGACAAAGCATCTTTAGGATTGTCCCGTTTCAACGTCTGGAAGAGGCCATCCGAAGATCTAAAATCAGGTATTCCAGCTTTAACAGATATTCCGGCACCTTCAAGGGATGGAAAATCAGTATTTATTATTATTCATCCGAATGAAAGAAAAGGCTCACCACATATCACTACGATTCGCTTAGCCTTCAAAATTGCCTTGATAACTTTCAGAACTTGAGGGGCGGGTTCACTGGGTTTGATCACGAACGTTGGTAATGAAGTCGAGGACGGGGATTCCTCCAACGGGAGAAATAGTGTCATGAATAGAAAAAGGAGGTGAAAGTAGAAGAGAAGGATTCACCGAGTACAGTCTCATGTGACGCTGGAAATCCACTGTCAAGTTTTCCAAATGTCATGTCAGACTGTGCGGTGCTCGCCACAACAAATTTCCGTGAACGAAACGTAGAGCATGCTGTACGGTTGAATAAACTGGGTCTACAAAGTTATATTCATGCTTGTACTCGGACCAATTTCACGGTGGAACCGATTATATACATATATTTATGTGCACAGTGGATTCAAGAGTACAAGATAAGTAGTCACGAAATTTCTGTCTTCAGAATCCTATTACCCTTTGACTTCGGTACAGGAGCTACAAAGAGGAAACAAATTAGGGTGAATTAATTGGTTGGATTGAAGGTATACTGACCATTTGTGTTTTCAGTGATATAGAATCGACGAAGGATCATGATAGCATCTTCTCTACAGTATCCGCCTGTTGCTTTGTATGCAGGATGTGCAGGATGCTCTAGACTTGTACAGGTCAGTCCGTGTATATGTCTTGACAACAGTGGATAGGAGGACATACTCGCTATTCACCCCCAGCACACTTCCGCATCCTCCGAATCGCTCATTACCACAGCCGTAGATAACTTCCCGTATGCCCAGCTGTCTGAGGGCCGATGCACACATTATGCACGGCTCCACAGTCACATATAGAGTTGTTGTGGATAGAGGATATTCCGTGATTTGTGGGGTTAGCGTCTTATCCGATAGAATTTCATCGATAGCTTCGAGCTCAGCGTGTCTTGTGGCCTATGAAGATTCGTAAGATTGAAAGGATAAAATCTCTCTTCATATGGTGATGAACTATATCCATACATTCCGTAGTTGGTTTGTTCGATTCCTCGCTTTTGCGATCACTTTTTCGCCTCGTACAAAAACGCAGCCAACGGGAACTTCAGCAGCAGCTAACGCTTCTTCAGCCTGATAGAGAGTTAAGCACTTGAAGGGGATCTTCGTTTTGAAAAAACGTATTTGACCATAGCCATTGCTTCTTGCATCCAGTGTAGGTGGGTAGAGTTCATGGTAGGAATAAGTCGCAGGCTAAGGTGAGCGTCCACTTGTCCCACGAAAATATTCTACTCTGCGCACGCTTGATTCGGAAATTTTGAAACCACTTATAATTTTCGCTCCCCAAAGCTCGATGCTCGTAGAATTCTCACTATGAGCAGATCCTAAAGTGAATCACGGAGTATGATGAATATGATGTTATATTGGTAGCCGAGGAGATCAAAGAGGGCAATAAGTTATCGCTTGCACCAGAGAGAGAAAGACAGAGAGAGTTGATTCAACCGCCGCAGGCCACCATTTCAGAGCCAAGAGTGGGGAAAACTATGTACTAAGTACTAGTAACACTGAGTATCATATAGTGGTTGAGTATGTGTTGTAAAACTGTGTTCATTAGTTGTTGCAAATCTACATCATAAGGCTAAAGGTTGCAGTAGATTTGTGTGTAAGTATAGGTGAACGCGGCTGATCAAAAAGTTTGAACAACAGATATGAGTAGCTGAAAAGGTGAGTATAAGAAATTGGAAGTGAAAATGGGTGTAGAGAACACAGAGTTATAGAGAGAAAGATAAGCGACACAGTAGAGCCAATATGTATAGTGATGAGTCTGTGGTTTCGATCTTGTCGCCTGCAGGGTATGATTACGCCCATTAGTCCTCGTCGTCGCTCTCACCAGATCATAGTGAGCACTTGACACGCATACTAGTAACACTCAGAGGAAAGGTAATTTTTTTTGCCTTTGTAATCGGGCCCTTCACGCTATGTAGTGCAGAGTTCAGGTCCTTCACACCGAAGGTGCAATGTTCAGGTAGAGCGTGGTCGAAACGAACACATCTCCCCCCCTGGAGTGTTTATATCCTGCAGCTCGTCAAGATTACCATGGCCATCCCAATTGGTTACAATTTCTCCCACGTCTGAGCCGGAGCAGTGTCGACTAGCGTAAGCAGTGATCTCGATTGGGGCGGCCATAACAGGGCTGAGGATTGCGAAGACGGTGGAGATGAAGAAGGTACTCGTAGTACTAGTACGCATTTTAGAACGATGGATTTTTGGCCGATTACAGATTGCAGCTCAGTGAGTTCGATGAAGATTGAGGTCCACTTATACCTTTTGAAATTTCCAAAGAGACGTCCAGGGGAGGGTCACTGTGGGTAAAATGTCACGGCGAAACAATAAGACAACCCACCACCTCCCTTCCTCTCCCTGGCTCCCCTCCACGCAGCTGGATAAACGATTAATTTATTTGGTCCAAGTTCTACCCGGTTTCTTCAGACCTGAGCCTATAGTTTACATAGCCGAAATTCATAGGTGGGTCGAGTTTGTTATTTCCTGGGCTCCGACTGGGATACTCAAAACGAATATTCCTACCCATCGGAATTTCATTTTCTGAAAAATCGTCCCAAGTTTGCACAGAGAATGTATGGTTACTATCCCGTAAACAATGAACCAGCTACTCCTGTTCACGTAGAGAACCCCAAATTTGATCTCAAATCTTCTACGTAGCGATTGTCCCAAGGCGTAGTGAGGACTGAGCGTTGATGGTGGACCACATTACTATCATGAACGACGTTAGCAATAGTCCTCAATAGTAAGATAATCCAATCCTCACTGGCTTGCATTCTATACTCATGTCCTCAAATTTACCGCCAGTTCCAGGTCCTGATATTGATGTACCCACGGATATAGGACCGTTGTGTCGAGATTGAATATTGCGAGAAGAGCTGGCTATGAGTCTGAGAGTGCAGCCATCAGGCAACTCATGATCGAATTTGGCGCATTTCGCGTCCTTAGCAATTGTAAAGTGTCTGAAACGACTGACGGCATCCCAGACGAGCGAGATAGATGCCACTTCCGTGTTAGGGCTGCATGATGCAGAAGTATAAGCCGTGACCTCGAGCGGGATTTGCGGAGCCTCATACTGCTCAGTGGGTGCGGCAAGGGCAATGGCGAGAGAAGCGAAAAGGAGAGAGACGATAAACATGGTGCAATGGTCCTGAGTCCAGCTCAGTAAGGTAATTAGTCAAGCTTTTATTTAATCGAAGGTGAATTTTGAATCTAGTGCCACGTAATACTTCCCACGATGCTTAACGCGTATGGTACGCGTGGTCAATAATGTCTATATCTCATTTTGAACCATGTCCACTGCTTCGAGCTCTAATCCAAAAACGCAAGACAAGTCTGGGCAGAATGCAGACGATAAAAAGAAACAGGAAGCCCGTCCTCATCTCGGTGTTCTAGAAGAGGATGATGAGTTCGAAGAATTCGCGGCTGCTGGTGCGTTAGTCGATTCCTTCAGTGGCCGTGAACGCACATCTCTTATATCGCTTTCTGTTGTTTCAAAAATATTTTCCGCGCCTAACTATAGACTGGGATGACTCTCAGACCGATCTGGCACATCTAGGCGGAGTCGCTCCTGGTGCAGCCAAGTCTGGCGGAGACAAGCTATGGGAGGATAATTGGGACGATGATGATATCGAAGATGAGTTTAGTGTGCAACTAAGGTGAGTAAAGCTAGAGTGAAATTGTGAATCTCATCCGATCTCGTCTTGTAGGAATGAGTTGGTGAAGACAGCAAAGGGCAACGGGGATGCTATGGAGCACTGAAATCGTACTACAAGGAATTTGTATGAGGCACGGCACTGCAGCGCTCTTAATCACTCAATCGATTATCACTTTCAATCTACCTCGATTCTTTCAATCTGTTCATTTTTATAGTGTCCTTTCGCTAACTGTCTGGAATCTTCCCTGTAGTCTACGTGCATATGAGCATCCAAAGCCCGATATCTCCTCTCGCGGCAGATTAGAGCGTATATCATACAGAAGCTTGGGGCAGAATCATAGAGGACATGCAAAAGAATACATACGAAAGACATGGACAAGCCTGGCGGGACTCGTAGTACTAGTAAGGCATTTGTGGAGGTGAGTCGCCAAGCCTCGGCCAGATACGCAGGAAGCGACTATACCAACGATTACGATGAGAGGAGAATGTCAAAGGAGAAGAGGGATGGTAATAACGGCCTCAAGGAAACTCGAGCGCGCGATGTGTCTCAACTGGTCGGTGCAGAGGGTATATATGACTTTGTCTCTATTGCCATCATTTCCATCTTCCCTTTGGAGTGCATGCACCCGTGTTCCAGTGCTCTTTTTCGTTGTTTTCATTCACTGTACTATGCCTTTATACATAACGTACATGCGGAAGTGGAGAAATGAACCAACCTTTGACATGCATTGCGAAAAATTAGGCCTGTGTTAAACGACGAAATTTTGGGCGCAGAATCAGAAAGAGGCCTATGTGTGAAAAATAGGATGAGCTATGTATACGATTTTAACTCAAGAGGTTATCGAATCTGCATTCAGGAGATCAAGATGGAGCAGGAGAGGGAAGCACACGATTTGACAGAAGAAATCAGTCCAGTCGATAAAGTAAGTAAACCGGCGCAGAAATCTTTTGCATATGTCGAACCTAACACATGGGTTCCGATTAAAATTCATGGCAATCATTTAGACATGCAAATTAAGATGGAACATAAGGTTGAATGAAGGAGGGAGAAAGCAGCGACGAGGGGGGTAGCTGAAGGTAGGCATAAGCGAGTTTAATTTCTCTTGCCTATGTCATTGACATTGACCCGGAAGCCTTCCATCTACCCCACGGAAAGACAGATGCCATTTACAGTATTTTACATTCTCTGGAACGATTGGTGTGTCTCTCTCGGAGTCTCGTTGTCAAGCGGCGTCGTAATTTCTATTTTAGGGATTTTTCACGTATCACCCTCTTTTCGCGCTCTTTGGGGAGATCCGACTCCGAACAAGGACCAGGACCCTAGTTGGAGAGAATCACACTTCGTATATCGCATACTTGCTTTGTCTCGGACACTTCCCAGAGTTTGTTCGGAATTTCGCGCGATGAATGATAAAGCAAGGGATTCAGGTGTGTCCAAACAGGTACAAGCAATCTTCTAGTTTCGCCGTTTTGAGAAATTTTGCTTTGAATTGATTACGTTGGGTGGATACCAACTTTTGGATTGGTACCTTCCATTCGCTTTTCTATATAACTCGCCCGTAATTCCGCTATGTCCCTCAATCTGCCCGGTTCTCATCGACGTATCGACACCTTGACGCGTACACTGTCGCATTCTACCCAATCACCTCATACAAGAAAGCCCTAGAATCCGTCTCTAACTCAAATGTCTTCTACTTTAGTTGAAATTCCAGTCCAGGTCGCGTCCTCGGTCGCGTCTTCTAGTCACATCTCGCAACCAAATGCTGTTTCCCATACCATCGAAGGCAGCCATTTGCCTTTGGATTCTACAATCGTCATTCACGATCTTCCTGCGACTATGGACGCCGTCGATAATATCTTTGGTCATCATTGCCAGGAGCAAGAAGCTCTGCCTCCTTATATCGAAGAACCACCAGCGTACACTCCATCAGGTTCAAATGAACCTATAACGCTTGCTATGTACCTTTTTAAATTCGGATTCCGTGAGTATTCGCAATAACAATCGCACATCGAATGGGATTCTGATATTATACTTCGTTGCAGTATTCCCTCCATTCTGGATAATAGGTGCCTTCATCCTTCTTTCTCCTCTCCGTCAGCCGGAATCCACACCCTCATCCGTATGGCTGCCAGAAAAGACCGAGAGTGAGCGAGAGGAGATTATTCAAAAGATGCGTCAGGCAGAGGTTAGATGGGCGAAACGGTGTTTGGTCGCGCTGTGCATACTGCTTGTGCTTGTCATCGTTGGTGCCCTGGCTATATGGGCAGTCTTGAGAGCATGAAAGTCCACCTATAAACGACGTCTGATCTCGCTAGCTCGGTTCCCCATCCACCGCACCGCTCTTTTTTATGATTATCTTTATGGCCCCTGCTTCCAAACCAACTTTTTATCCATCCTTTGGTCTGCTGTTCCGAAAGCTTTCGCATCCTCTCGTCTTACAACCTTGCACTATTTATGTGTATCTATAGATCTGCAATGTATCTTTTGCCTGTCCTGTTGTTATCCTAATACATTGACCTTGCCCCGTCTTTCACTAAGCGCAGAGAACTTCCTCTGATAAGTATTTGAAGCAAGGACTCGCGTATCACAGCAGATCACAATTGACATTCGGACCCAGTTCGGACCGTAAGCTTTATATTTCTTCCCCAAGTGCAGGTAGTCCTGATGTTTCTACCTCACTCGCTGAGGAGCGGGGCATCGAGAGGTGCATTGAAGATCAGGGGACCCCAATGTAAAAGTATTTTTGGAGGTTGAGGCCTTGAGGACGTTAATGATGAGGTTCATTAGGAAAAGGATGAAGGTTAAGGTTACCGGTACTGTTACTTGTCTTTCACCTTGTTTAACATGAGTATGTATACTATGTAATTCACATTTCCTCATTTTTTGCACCCAGATGACTCCTTCCGCCAACCCGTAACGAATACCAGATCAACGAATCGTCACGACAACGCTCAGTTACGCTGAAGCTGTCCTACGGCCGGCAATGTCCTGGTGGTGTTGCTCAGCTGACCCGCACTGCACTGTGTAGATGTCTGGTAGTTGTTGACAATGAAAGCCCCTTCCTGACCAGGACCGTCGTCCTTGCGAGTGCGATAATGAATGCCCGGGGTGCTTCTAAGTTTTTTGGATCGCGCAACTCGAAAAACGTCAAAGAGTCTCCGCTATCTCATTCAGTGGAACCTACAGGGCCATTAGAGCAAGTTCCACTGACCCGCAAACCCAGCAACCTCTCTGTCATCTCTTCATCCACAGCGACGTCCTTGTATTGGTCATCTTCACATCAGTATCATCTCGAAAACATTCCGGACGATGTACTTCGCGAAATCGCAAATTGGTGTAATCCAGCGACCAATCTGCGCGTTTCGTTAGCTGTATGTGCTTATGATTTCAATATCGTGTGTGGCACTAAAAGTAATCGTGTTCGCTTCAGTGTAAACGACTTGCGATTTTGTTCCGACCATATCTATACAACTCGGTCGATCTGGCGTATACAGACTTGTGTCGTGCGGGGCTTAAAGTGTTTTCTCAACGGCCCACGCTGACACGTTATATTAAAATCCTCATACTCAAACCGAATCGTAATTCGGGTTGGACTAAAAGCCTGGACAAGAGCATTGACGAAGTCTGGATCATTGACGTTCTTCAGAACATCGCATCTCAGGGTGATCTGCCTTTATTGACGACATTCAAATGGTACGGGAAGGAGTTACCCAAAGATTCCTTTTGGCTGACTCTGCGAACACAGTGGGTGCTGTATCTCTTGGCTGGTGTTCAATCTCGAAATCATTGTCCTATTAGCTGTCCGGATCTACGAAATATTGGCACTTCGGTTGGCCAGAGAACATTGCAGGCCTTCAAATCGGACGACCATGTATTACTTTTCGCAATGCCGTGAGATGATCTCATACGCTGACTTCTACTACAGCTCTTTGCGTTCCGAAACCTTACCGGATTCCATCTATTTACTCAAGTGTTGGAACGTTGGACAATGTTCAGTGAGCACAATTCTGCATCATCTTCACCACATTTTCCAAATTCAGGACACTATCATTAGACTACCAGATGGACCGAGATCTACCTGAGACGTTGTGGGAAATGCTCTTTCACAGTCAAGCACTAGAAGAACTTACACTCGACGGGACATGCTTCTCCGATGCCAACGCTTGGAACTTGAAGCCCGTATTTTCCGGACGATGGCCTGGCCTTCGCAGATTAGCTTTGGGCAACGTGTTTTACGACGACAGCACCGACAATGATGACTCCGTATGTAAGTTTCTGCAGGAACATCCAAATTTAGAGCAAATATCGTCCATGGGGAACATGTCTTATTCTCCGACCGCGATGGGGTGTCTCCTTTCGCTACCGAAACTCCAGACCTATCGAGGAAGATTGCAACAGCTTAAAGATGGTGGCAAACTGACACAGATACGGAATATGATTCTAACAGTGCGTGGTGACCTTGTGATCACTAACCTTACTCTCAAGCTGCAGTCACTAATTGGTGCTGAAAAAGGATTGGTTTAGCCCATCTGCTAATTTCGGTGACATACTGGGGAATCTACATCACTTGGAATCACTCACTGTCTGCGTGAACTTTGTCGACGATGTCCATTCACAGCTTGGTTTCTACGATAGGCTACTTGAGAAGTGTTCGCAATTGAAGTATTTGGAAATATCTTCCACTTCATGGTTATCCCTAGTGAGTGATTACCTTTTGCTTCATATATCTGAGGATCTCACTTTGTTCACATCCAGCGAGAGCTTTCAAGCGGTCTCCGGCTTGTCCCAGATCTTCGCACTCTAACAGTCACGCGAGTGCACAAAATGAACAGTAACAATCTAACCAAAAGCGCGCTACATATCGCTTCTCAAAATCTCAATCTACGCGAGTTCACGATTCGGGATGTGCCAGTTTGGGATCACCTTGATCAACTAAGTGGTATTTTCCGTACGAAGCACTTGGGGCACTATACTGTTCAACATGAACATGGAGAGCGAATTTTGAGTGTCCAAGAGGTTGGGGTTGGTGCGCTCAGGCAGCACTATCGTCGGTCCTTTAGCCGATTGGTTAAAGATACCCAGCACCTTTGAGTTTGATTCACCGACGATTGAATATAATGCATTATCATTTACAACAACAGTGTATAAATTAGGGCATTAGGGAATCAAGACATAAGCAAGAGCAAAGCGAAAGCAACCAGAGGAACCACGATTATAGGATGCTACCTCAAACAACGGATTTTTGGTCAACTTTTTCGTCACTTGTAGTATCGTCAACAGCTGTCATGGAGCCAGTTCCACCAAGCCCCATAGTGCTAGTGTCGAAGCCATGAGCCTCGAGGTATTGCCGGAACTACACACACAATAGAAACGTTAGTTCAATTGAACAAGGCACTCCAACTGCGTCCTACCTTTTCATCTTCATCAGCCATTCCGTCATGGCTCAAAGGCCTGATGAAGAAAAACGTGATCAAAGCACTGAGAACAGCAAGTCCACTGCCAACCCAGAAAGGCCCGGTGTTCCCTCGTACTGAGGATGCTCCGCCAAATGCTAAAGATGAAATGGGAGTTATGCATGCGATAGGACCCCGAACAGCGCGTGGTCCGTACCATCAATCATAGGCGGGAAGGCCCAAGTGCCAACAAATGCTCCAATTTTACCAACGGCGGCTGCAGTCCCATAGAATTGACCACGAACTGCAGTTGGGCTGGTCTTGCTGGCGAGAAGACCGAGGCAATTCCCGGGACCTGAACAAGATGCTTCAGAGTAGTTTGACGGTCTGAACATTGGATACCCACCAACTTCACCGAAGCTCAAAAAAATTCCGTAAACAACCTTTGAGAGCAATTGGCTTCAAATGCACAGTAGATGGATGGAAGGGAATTTACCGCGAAAGCAGCGACGTGGGACGTGAGCCTGTGTCAGAGAATTGAGACGACGAACAACTTCAAGTGTATACGGAGCTTACTTCTCATATAGGCCACTCATAATAAATCCGATGACGGCTTGACTGATGAGACCAGCGATCTACATATACCAGATGAGAACTGAGAAAAACGGGGAGCCAAGTATGAACCATGCAGTTTTTGGGACCGATGTAATCGACGATAAAAGCGCCGCCAAGAGTACCTGGTATATAGAACAAACTGGATACATAAATCAATGAGTTGACGACAAAACCCTCCACCAACACATACTTGATGATGATATTCCAACCGAAGATGACAGGGATTGCGTCACTCCCCCCAGTGATACTGAACGAGAAGATTGGAATGGGGGTCTTTAGAAGAATGTGTTGACACTCACTTGTCCACCACTGTAGAAGAATAGATACCGAACTAGAAAATGACAGCATTGAGGAACCAAATTGTAAGAGGAGCCATTGCCCAACGCACTGGGTATCTATAAAACTATCAACGAGAGGGTGAGAAGAGTCAGAAACGACATACGTGATGAAGTCGTAAATGAACCATGTCAAAGAAATGGCAACAAGAGAGGGCCAATAGCGACGAAGGACCAGCATGTAAGGGATCTTCACATTCTTCATAGATGACTTCTTGTAGGAGTCGGGTTCGTCCATACTAAGTCGCCAGATAAACACAAGCATAGCGGGAATGAATCCCAGACCAAGGGATAAACGCCACACAGCACGCAGGTGATTAGGACCGCAGATCCAGTAGAGAACAAGTGGCACGAATGCAGAGATGACGAAACCAGTATCGATCATGGAGTCTGTAAATGCATACGTCGGGACAACTGGATGTGACAAGGGCGAAATTTCAACGCACTTGTAGCAAGAGCAAACCATCTGTGCTGTGCATTCTTGCTGATTGACTTCTGTTCTGTCTGCTCGGACGCAGAAACAGAGCCACATGGATATTCAGCACCGACGCCGATACCGAGTAAGAATCTACGTCAGATGTCGTGTTAAGAATTTGGGGGTAATGGGGATAGGCGCACCTGCAAGCACTCAGCATGGCCAATGTCCCCCCTACACTATGATGTGCACCTTCCGAAGCAGCAGAAAGTAGGGAGAAGAATGCTACAATGCCCGTTGCGGTCATCATTCCGAATTTTCGTCCCATTTTGTCAGATAAGTACCCTATTTTCAAGGTCAGCGCCGAAAACTCATTCGAAAAAACGGAAACGCACCGAAGACAAGCATCCCAACCACTGTGCCCGCGAACGCCACACTGCTCACGACAGTAGAGTAATTATGGGCAGTTATTTCATCACCATAAATACGCTTTAACACTGGGTAAGGATGAGTTGATCTGCCTGGCTTTAAAGCAGAATCAAGAACTGACAAGTATTTACTGGGATGATATATATTAGTAGAAGAATATATGATGATAAAATCTTAGAGTAGCTTGCCTTCACTAATCACACCATTCGCATAACCTGTAAAACCAGAAAATGAACGCTGGAATTTTCTTGTTTATCAACGTAATCAATACCGTCTGAAAACAGTGCGGTTCCACATCTAGCATCGGACAGTTAGCTTGATCTTGATAATAGTATCAGTAAACCCTACGCGAAGATGAGTGAAACTCCTGAAAGACGACTGCGCAACGCCGGTTGGTCAGTCATCGCTGTAAATGGGCGAGGAAAGAGACTCGGGCCTTCATGCTAATGGCGGTGGATTTTATGCCTTTACTCCCGCCTGGTCTTCGGGGTCCTCAAGTTGAGCCATTATGCAATTTTTCGCATGATAAGCGCTGATAAAGGTATCTTTATCGCGCACGTTCATCGGCGCACACTGACCTCCAACCACCGACCGGCCATCTACTTACTCTTCAGATTCCAAAGCTTCAAGATACATCTCAGAGCTCAACAGTTTCCTTCACTCGACCCTCTCTGGATAGATCAAATCCTTATCCAGGAACTAAAAAGTAGCATGTGGATGCGTTGATAAGGAACTACTGAAATGAGCGATTTATTAGCCAGGTTCAGAACAGGAAAAGAAAGGAGCGCTCGCCTTTCCAACTCTTTCCAACCATACGAATTTTAAGCTTAGTACACATCCCTTTGCCGCCTCCTGAATCGCTAGAATCTCCAGATGGTACTCCAACAGCATATATATATCGACTCACCATTACATGTTTTTCGGACCCTCATGAGAGGCCTGGGACCTTTAAGTTACAATTAATAACTCGGGTCTACTTCACATCGAGGTCGTATGGGTGATAAGTTACAATAAGTAGTAGTCGCAGTAGCCAGTCAACTTTCAGAAGATTCTCGCACTGGAATTCGAATTCCGTTCGTTGAATGCGCGCGAACTCGTAGATCGCTCGAAACCAACCCTGGAAAATCGATGGACTTGGAGGCATCTATTATTGATTCGACTTGGAGGTGTGGATTTTCATTCTTGTATAATGTTCTCATGATCCTCAAGTGATCCTCTCCAAGGCCCTGGTTTTTGTCACGAGGAGAAAGAAAGTAAGAGTCTACCACCCCAACGCAAACTTTGAACGGCATAACCTTCAATTTGTCTTTTCGTCATTCCATTCCAAATTCTTTGTGCTCGGGCTGCCTCCGTATCAAGTTCAAATCGTTCAAACCTCGTCCTGACATGGACATCCGAATGTCAATCTTCTGTCGTAAAGAGTCCTACTTGCAATTCTCGGTCCCTCCTATCTGTTGAGTTGACACGCTCTTTTGTTCTAACTCTCAGCATTACCCCCAGTACCTCATGCGGATTGACGGAGGCCAATGTCAATCTTCGCTTCAATCAATAGGATTGACAAACTGCTTGCTAGTCTATTCCAATACGAAACCAAACCTAGATCATTAAAGCAATACGCAAACCGAAAGGACTCTCCCAGATGCCTCTTCCAAACGACACACTGCTGATTCTCCGGGTGTGTACAGACCATCAATCAATCATAGTTTTGAATAGATCGATTCTGGTAATCGCTGCTTCCGCTTCCCCGTAGTCAAATGAGGCCACATCGCAGAAAGGGAGCTTCAATTACAATCCTCTGACCTAGTGCACGAGTTGCTTATCGCCTTTCAATGTCAATAAACGAGTTGCTGTGTGCGGCAATGTCAAAAGATACTCTACGGCATCTGGAGAGTTGTGAAAAGTTGTGAATCGCTGCTCTTTCCAAATCAGAACTCAAAATTTGACAATGTCAATCATTTCGGTGACATGTCCAGGGAATTTCTGGAATGAATACTCGGTCATGAACTCCCTCTGCATCCGGCGTCATGAGGCCCACCGAAATCCCTTCTGAGGCGTATTTTTCGGGATCCGGCACCGCTGTGTATTCCCTTGGATGTGCACCGACCCTACATGCACCATCTGAGCTTCAAATGTTCTTTCTTATAGTCTAATGAAAGAAGCTCTAGTATTTTGCCTCGAATCTTGAGCATAGATTGCCGCGCATACATAAAAGTGGAAGGAGATGTATTTGCTTCCTATTTCTTTATCAGTGCAACTCGAATCTGTGTTTTCTGTAGACCGTGACTCATTCTAAAGTTCTAATTGTTCAGCATATTCACCCCCCTCCTAGTCCTAGGTTCGGCATGTCCTCACCAGTCTCCACACTCAGTCTGATACTGGAATCCGACAATCCTTACAACACAAACATGTACGATGAAAAGGACGGACGAATATTATACCAGGTCATGACAGAACACCAACCAGAAAAGGTGACTAGAGTGAGGAATGTTGACGGAGAAACCATTGCATCGTGGCACTGGAGAGATCCCAAACCCGACATCATCATCTTAGGCAATGGGAATCCAGTACCTCTAGGTACCTGGCTAAAAAAAAGCATCATGCCTTTCAAAGAGTAGGTTGTTCTGTCATGTCCGTTCATCATTCATTGTGACCTCATGCGTTCGAAAGCGCCGTGACATTTCAAGATCAGATAGGACGGCACTTTAAATGGAAAGGCTGGGGAACTGGTACAGCTAGTACGTCTCTGGAGGTAAGCCCATTGCTGATGCCGTGTATATGTACGGTGTTGGACCTGTCCTTCGATCAAAATCACCATCTGATCGCAAAGTACGCTTTGACTTCATAGCTCTACTGTGAAGACGACAAGAAACACCCCATCGCCCATTTTGTCAAGTCATATTCAATTTCCAGTAATCAATCAGACGCCTGGAATACTTCTAATCAGCAGTGGGTACAAGCCAGGTTGCTGGTGGATCGACGGGGACAAGAAATCCTTGATCTCGTCGTCATATCATTTCTGGTTCTGGAAAAAGGTCGCCGGGCAGAGCTCTCAACCGGGCACAGGACTGACTCATTCATGGGTACACATACATGACTGTGTATGGACTTATTGGTTAATTGATCACATACACGACGACTACTACATTGCGCTTCGCACCACCATAACATAGAAGCGCGACTTAATGTAATATGGGACAGAATTGGCACCATGCTCAAGTCAGGTAGATTTGGACGAAAGATGGATCAGAACCGCATGAATTACAGCAGTACAAGTCCAGGAACAGAAGAACTAGGGTGAACATAAGATAAAACGTGAAATTTTCCTAGGATACGTAGGTATGATACGATGATAAAGTATTTGACCAAAGCATAGGAGAATCAAAAACATGCAGGAAATGACAAAGAATGAGATTCATAATACAAGCAGTCCAAAAGAAAGCTTCATTTTAACAAATTACTTCGCACTTTCAGAATGATGCCCGTTTGGCTGATACATATATCGATGCACTGTTGGGAGTTGCGATGCTCCCGAGGAAGAGGAAGGTCTAGAGGGAGGGTCTGTAGGTCGTGGACGATAATAGCTTGTTACGCGATGATCTGAAGGAGAGGGACCAATATTAACAGGAGACGATGTGCTTACAGCAACAACTGGCATCGGCCAAGGTTGACTAGCAAGTCCTGGAGGTGGTACAGGAACTGATGTTGACGCTTTAGAGTTGGAACTGGCAGGTTGCGGCTGATTTTGAAGGGACGGTGAAGCAACCGGCGTAGACGATGGAGTGGAGGAGGGATTGCGGACAGTAGTCGCATTTGGAGTCGGGGCGGCGCTGCTTATAGGATCGCCGTCTACGTCGCGGCGTCTCTTCACGCCACGTACTGAGGAGCTTTCCTTCAGGCCCAATTGAGTTGCTTTGATGAGTATTTGATGTCTAATGGGTGATGTTGGGAAACCGCCTGTGGAACCGGTGAATTCAACACACCTGGATCTGGTGCTTCCCCACTGACTAATTATGTCGTCCCAATCGATCTCCCCCGAGCCAGTCTTCTTTTCTTCGGCCATAATTTTCAGCCGTTCAATCTCTTCATCGGACCATGATCCAGAGTTTCCAGTCCCTGAATTAGTCATTGTGACAATGGGAGTAGGAGCCGCCGGAGCTGCTGGGGGCGGAGCAACAGGTGCCACGGCGGGGGTGTAGTATGCGCCAGGATGACCATAAGGGTATGAGTAGTAGGATGTTGTAGGGTATTGGCCTGGCGGCGGAGGCGCATAATATGCATGGCTACCCATAGGGACGACAAAAGTTTGAGGTTGGCTGATCATGGTGGGAGGGCCGGTAGGTGCCCCCGAACTAGAGCTGGATGATGGAACACCTGTGGCGTAGAACGTCGGGACGGAAGGATACATCGGGGGAGGAGGGGATGTGATTAGGTGAGAAGGATTTGCAAGCTGGATGATGGTGGTATAGGAGTTGAAAGATAGGCATTAATTGGGATAACGGTTGAGACTTACAAGTATATCACAGTTTTGTTTAGCTTCGTTCAACATGATGAGAGGATCAACTTTACTATTGGGACCCATCTGGTAACATTGGGCAATGACTAGGGCCGGGGTCCCTTTCTGAGCAATAAATAAATTTAGTGGACACAAGCCGTACTAGATTGACACTCACCACCAGTTCTTCTGCAGCTCCATAAAATTCTGCACATAAATTTAATACGCGCCATTGAAACTCGTAGTATTGTTGGTTCTGGGCGGTAACTTCTGGAAGCTGAGGAGGGTTTGTTCCTTGACCAGTAGCATGTAATGGTTGGTGACTAGGTGGTGATGACTTAACAACAACAGTTTGGCTACTAACACGGCCGCGACGATTTTTGGACCCTCTAGGACGACCTCGACGTTTTGGCTCAGGTTCATGTTGATTTTCAGGGCTATCGACATCTGATGAGAGCCTTGAACTATTACAATAGAAGGACATACGCGGTTTCGGGAGGTTTTGGCGAAGGGGGAGCACTGGTTCGACTGAGTTGTTCTTCGACCCTTCCCTCATCATCATCGTCAGACTCGAGTGTTTTCTGATGTTCCACCGATGCCGTCTTGTAGAATTGAGGCTGTGAAGAACTTCTGGGGGGATTTAAGGCATGAGACAACGGTTGATAGTACTGAGGATTATCCATAGAAATCGTTGTTCCAAATCGTTTTCAATCACACGGCAACAGGGCTTTTATAAGAATATATATTATGAGGTGTGTAAGACTGGAAGGAAAACAAGCCGTACAAGTTCTATGAGGCGAGCCGTGACGTTTCCTGTGAGTGATAAGGGTGACCATAAACATAGGATAATCACATAAAAACAAAATAGAAAACTGACCAACCCTGTAAAAACAGTGTTCTTCCACTCACAGCGCCAATTTTGACGGATGTTGAAATGATTAGAATGATTTTGGAGGGTGTGGACAGCTCAGATTAGTTGACTCAAAGCTAAGCTCGTCGTGAACGAAGGGAAGATTCTTCTATGAATTGTGCGGAGTTCGAATTAAAATGTGACCGACGCTTGTCACTCACCTTCACTCACCTGTCATATTAATGTGACCATTGGTCGTGACATGCATACATTGACTGTAGGCGGGGGTGGACGATTCACTTGAGCCAACTGCAACTGTCTTTTTCGAAGTAAGTCAGCGAACGATCTTTGAATCAAGATGATACTCCATAGTAACAATAATAGGTTATACGCATTTTGCAAGTCGCGTGACAGTATTGGGTGAAGTGACATCAGCATCAGGAGTTCATATATTAATCTTAAACTTGAACGCGTTTGAACGCTACCTAGTACCTTCATGGCAGTATTCTCTAAGATTTTTCCTTCTCTCGCCACTTCATATATCGTGCAAGCTGGTACTGCTCTCTTCCTATCTTCCACACGACTCCACTCAATATTCATCATCTGTTACTAGCCTTTGCACTTGCTTTTGTGCCGCAACGGAATGAGAAGTATTATGACCTTGGCGGAGCTGTTGGGTTCATATCCACAACATTCGCCTCGCTGTACTATCCCTCTCTACGGGAAAGCGTTATTAGAGGCAAAATTCTGCCGCTTCCACCGTTGTCACATTTTGCCCCTCGACAACTCATACTCTCTGCTGCACTCGGCATTTGGATTACAAGATTAGGGTCATTTCTGGTCCAGGTATGTTATCATCGCGTCGTATCATACTTGCATTAATCAGGTAGCATATAGCGAGTACGCACTTAATCTCCCGTTACTTCTTGTGTCCTGACTACCAAGGACAGGCATTTAAAGCAGGCGGGGACTCTAGGTTCGACGAAGTCAAGCATAAACCGGTTCATTTCACATTTTACTGGTTCATGCAAGGTTCTGCTCTTCATTCATTCAGCTTCCGCTATGTAGTTTTGATCGGCCTCCGTTTCAGCTACCTGGGTGTTCATCGTTGGTTTGCCAGTTTATCTGGCCAATACGATCCCGAAAAACGTCCATCCACCATTGAACACTCGTGATTATTTGTCTATTGGCTTATTTGCTAGTTCGTTCTTCTTCGAAGCTCTCGCCGATCGCCAAAAGACCATTTGGCGACGTAGTAGAGATGCGAAGGAGCACGACGAAAAGTTCATTACTTCTGGTCTATGGAGCATTAGTCGGCATCCAAAGTGAGTTCGACTGTCTTTGCGGTATGCACTAGGATGTGGCTTGTTAACAGAGTATATGCGCAAGTTATGTTGGCGAAGTAGGTATATGGGCTGGCATATGGGGCCTTTCCACTACCGCCCTACAAACACCATATTTCCCCCGAGGAACAGTGGCTATTGCTGCTATCAGTCCGATATTCACATATTTTCTTTTGAGAAAGGTGCGATACCTCTCAATGTCAAGTGTTCTTATCCCTTGTTGCAAACGTTTTATATTCATATTTAGCTTTCTGGTGTCCCACCCCTTGAGAAAGCCGGTGACAAGCGATTTGGGACTGACCCTAAATGGCATGAATATAAACGGTTCGTTATAATTTTTCGATGCGATGACTGAAAGTACTGCTAATACTGAGACCCTTGCAGGACTGTACCCATCTTCTGGCCATGGTCTTCTGCCCGAGAGTGAAACACAGATCCCTGCGCGCAAGTCAAGACCCACAAGTTCTTTGTCCTTATATCGTTTCAGGAGAGTTCCAGGCAAGCTGACAAAGGAAAAGGAAAAGTTGATTGTGCAAGTTCGTGTAACTAATAAGTATACTAAAAATGTTGTTTTGGGAATCCGCAAGACACCGCAGAGTGATATACCTCAGAAACCAAGTGCCGCCAGTGTTTGGGTCATATTCTCGTCTGCGAAGAATTGCCTCGCATCAAGCATCCTATATGAAGAACCCTGTCAGTACACAGCTCTGGGGAGTACCGTCTATACTATGTACTTACAGGATGTGCACGAAAGTCGAAGCTTGAGCTGGGGCACTGGCGTTGAACGCATCAACAGTAGCAGCAATCGGACCGTCAAGCGATGTCAGCAAAGTATTGATATCCGGAACGATAGCGGGGGTGAGGGCGGAGAGACCAGAAGTAACTTTCCTGAGGAGAACACTCGGCGATCTGGTATAGAGAATTTCTGGGGACTCACGATAGAGAATCACCGAGGCTTACAGCGAGGTCGTTGTCGGTGGGAGTAGTGGTGTTGCTCCTACATGGCGTTTGGATGTGAGAGGACTCTCCTTTCCATCATTATCATTCGTCACCACATACCCAATACTCGGAGGAATGCCGCTGAGGGCACTCGTGGTAGTGTTCCATGCCGCGACCAGCATATCGATCTGCGCTCCGATGCTAGTATCGTTAGCTTGGTGAGATACCTGCAAGAGTTCTGCAATAGCAAGATTGGTTGAAATCAACAACAACTTGTTTCAATTGCTTGCGTCTTGACTCACGAATTTCAGGCATAATCACTCCGACTTTCGACGCCAGAGTGTCTAAGGGAGGGAGGATTTGAGCATTGGTGTCCGTTCCCTGCCTCTTGCCGAATGGATTGGCGAAGACAACAGAAACTAAAGCGAGTGCAAAGACGTTGCGAAACAACATTGTTGATACTAGGGGGTCTCACAAAAGCAAGTGGTCGAATCAT
This sequence comes from Lentinula lateritia, assembly GCA_028011325.1. Taxonomy (NCBI): domain Eukaryota; kingdom Fungi; phylum Basidiomycota; class Agaricomycetes; order Agaricales; family Omphalotaceae; genus Lentinula; species Lentinula lateritia. The sequence continues at coordinate 177,884 of JANVFT010000065.1, forward strand.
CAAAATCTGGCTGAATTTAATAGTGGGTCCGTGGGTACTGAACCAGACACGCAAAGCCTTCCCGATGTCAACACCTACCCCATAGTGGTGGAAACAATGGAGTGAGCAATATTTTCCCCAATCATCGCAGGAGCAATTGGCACACTGAGATGAAGAACACACCCGCCCCTGATAGAGCTTGGAATGGATGAAAGAAGCAAGAGAGCGTAATTGGCTCAACCGTGAACGAAGTGTATGACACCGAGTGTTGGAATGTTTGGGACGGTGAGAAATCGTTGCATGTGTGTGAGTCCAAGTCGAACAAGAGTAGCTAATTACTCCCATCGATGCGAAACCAATAACTTCGTGGCACGAACAACAAATCGTTATGTAAATATACCTTGGCAAACTTTGTCTATTTTTTCAACTAGCATATTTTGGGTGATAAAAGTCTGATATTTTGAGAATTGAGGGCGTACACCGACGTAGATCAGCAAGGAACATTTTTAGAGAATTTATCTTGTGTCTGTGTCTTCAGTGACACTCGATCAGAAGGGAGATTTCCTCCATGGACTCGTTGGCGTAAGCCTAGGATCCTGGAAACTGTTTTTCTTCTGAGAAAAACGAAATACAATCCGCAAAAAGCAGATGGTACCTATGTTCCAAATCCCAAGCTGTACCAAGGCCCATATACACTGTAGGTCACTTCCACTTGCAATATTTGGCCAGGCCTTGCTGTCGTGGAAGAAGGGTGTGCAGGAACTCGGCAAATTGAGATATATGTAGTGATGCGAAGAGAACTTTTACTCGAAGGAGACTCATTTCCGGGTTGGAAGTACCAAGAAAGTTTGGTTCTCATTATAGGACTCCAGCCAGTAGTTTGGATTGTGACGCTCAGGTGAAAATGATTCCGCGCATGCATCTCAACAGTGATCTATCATTGTACATGTATGTAGAGCAAGACAGGCGCTTATTGTTCTTCTCCATATCATGGTGTATAGTCGCGATTCTGGCTTTGTTTTACTCAATATCCCGAATGTACAGATACGCTCTCAACAATCATCGTACTCAGAAAGCGGTACACTGACCATAGAATGCATCTATGTCACTCCAGAGGGTCAAGCAGCTATCGACCGGAATATATTTCTCATATTGCGTATCAACTCTAATGAAATACCACTCGATCCTCGGCGTATGATCACCTTCACTGCTCAGGTACAAGGAGCCCACGGACAGACGTATGTCCTTCACGGAACAGACTTGGATCCAGAAGTACTCGAAATTTACGTCCCGGTCTTTGACTCGAACGATGCTAAGGCGTTGCAAAGACAAGAAGACCTAGATACTCTGCAGGGTATCTTCATAGAATATGCAGGTCTTCAAGAACTCACCTCTGCCCATGTATCACACAGTATGCCTATCTCGACAATCTCTCCGGATCTTCGCAGCCATCTTGTGTTGGTCAACGAGGATTCTGGTGATATTATAGGAGAGGTGGATCAGAGAGTTACTGTTCATGAAGACCCAGATATTTCCCATCTTGAGAAAGGGCATGAGCATGGGCCTGTTGTCATCGAAATCAACCAGGATGAAGAAGGTCAAGCCATAGAAGTGTTTGCGAGGGCAATTCCTAATGGTCAGGAGGATTGGATGACCAAATCTGCCAGACTAGTCAGGTATGCATTCCATCAAATGTGCAGTGTGCACAATTCAAACGCTATCTACAGTCAAGGAATCTCTCAAACTACCAATCTCCTTATAAATGTCGTTTCTTCCACCTCCTCCAACTACATAAATCGATCGTCCCCGTCTACTTCGACCATCTCTGGTGCAAAATCATCTCCATCATCATCGAAAGCTGTTGCTTTCATTTCATCTTCCCGCACTCGGTCAGGGCTTACGCATGCACACGCGCTCACTGCACAGGCCGTAAAAGTGAGCGGGAAAACGCTGTCAGTGATAGATGACATGATAGGCAAGATGATTGGCACTAAGAGCAGCAGCAATACGCCGAAAGGCATGTCAAAAACCTCAACGGTCACGCTGTCGAGCTTAAAGAACGTTGTAAATGTCCCGTCTCCGCCCCCGTATTCGACTTCTCCTAATACTCTCACAGACTCTGTGAAGCCTCCACTGCCTCCGCGGAAGGTGCCAATTCTTTCTCAGTCCGGATCCGAGAAACCTCCATTTCCACCACCTCGTTTCATTAGTACTCCAGATACGGCTCCACCTGTTTCTTCCAGCACGCTCACTACGAAAGCGAAGCTCATCCTGTCCGCGGACTTGATCCTCTCTACCTTGGATGAATCTGTAAAGCAGCTTATCGATGTCGGAGGTCGTAGCGCAACTAGAGTTGTTGGGCATCAGTTAGTGGCTCATCTCCTCGGTTAGGCTGTTGACTCATTGGAGACATGCTCATAGATATGGCTCAGAAGCGGCGCAAAATACAGCCCTCATAGCCGGTACCGTGCGGAACGTCGCTCTGGTGTATATCGATATGCGCGGTGTTGGGCGGAAGGCACTCATAAAGAGAGTTGGTAAACAATACGTCAAAAGCAAATTCTCAAAACGAGATGAATAATGCCGACTGATGGAAAACGGATACTTGTATGCAATGTCACAGTCTCTGATGGTCTGTGATGGGTAGAATAAAATACTTGGCGGAAAGAGTCAAAAACCTATCCCGCAGACGACTGAAGATAGAATATTTTTGTATTCACATGATAGTCTACTGATATCCTCTTGTCAGATAGGTGCAAGGACTGGACTTGTACATGTAACTTGAAGGGGTTCAGGTCAAAGCGAGTTCTACGAGCTTACCTAATAGATAGAACCGGACTTGATTCAAACCATAACCTTACTTACGGTCTCCCGAACGGGGGCACGTTTTTGGGGCACTTCCTTATATACGCGACTAAGTTGAGACCAGTTCTGTTATGCCCAGAAATGGCACCATTCCTACCCCCGAAGGTCGTCATGTCCGGGTTCAAGGAGAAGATTGACTCTCTGTTAGTACAAGGCAAGATCCAATCACCTTTCACATATTCACGCTAGAGTCATTACTACTCGTCTAGGTGACAGAATCTATCTGGGTACTGCGACTGGTAACCTACACGTGTATAGTCGTAATCCTTCCGGCGATTTGACTTTAGATGAATTGAAGAAGAGTTTGACCAAAAGGTCAATAGAGCAGCTGGGATTTATCAACGATGTTAACTCCGTGGTGACGCTGTCAGGTACGTGGATCTTTGACACTACTTTATATTGCACCTAACACTGGAATAAGAGACAACCGTGACGCTATTTCCGCTTCCTTCATTCTCGCCTCCAACCATCCTTTCTGCAAAGGCTGCTTTTTCATTCACAATCCATTCCTGCACCTACCTCACGGAGTCCGAACTTCAAGGCAAAGATGAATTCACGAAGCCAGCTCCCAGACCCGTACTAATGACCTACTTGCTCGTCGGATGTCGCCGGAAAGTTGTCATCTATTCTTGGAAAGATGGAGAAGCACAGGCGCTCAAAGTGCGTCCTAAATCAATGTTTGTGGCTATAATGAACCGTCGAATTAGGAACATCCGTTACCGCATTCACCTCGGATAATCAGTTTCATGAACGATGACCTTGCGTGCTTTGCATATTCTGCGACCGAATATGCTGTATTTTCATTATCAAAGAAGACAGTCATCGAAGTAACGATGCCATTGCCACTTTCTGCTCCGTCCTCTACAATGGGCGCCTTGACCGGTTTTTCGGGCTACATGACTCTTGGTCTCGGTGCTAAATCGAAGCCTGGAATTGTGAAACTCAACGAAGCGGAATCTCTCATCATCAAAGATAGTGCGTTGCTGTGTTATGTTAGATTATTGAGACTGGATTTCACGTCCGTTGTAGATGAGGGCATAATCATCGGAAAAGATGCAAAACCGTCAAGGTCTGAGACGATCGGATGGCAGGCACCTCCTGAAGAGATAGGTTCGCCGAGATCGTATACAAATGTGACTGCCGTTCTGAAGCTAATATGTAGCATTCATCAAGCCATATATCTTCTCTGTTTTACCTCCTGGTTCGATCCCTTCCACAAACACAGATCCAGGCCAGAACTCAATCCCTACAAGCGTGGTTCAGATTCGTTCTTCTATATCATTACTTCCAATCCAAACATACCTTTATCCATTCAGGGAACCGTCCAGACCATCCTCTCCTGCGCCTGCTCCCCAGCCTTCTCTGCTCGCCAATGCTACCATTCGGCTAATGTCACCTTCTTTGGCCACGAACCATTCTATCTTCCTAGTCACGACGCCAACTGATAGGGCAACAGCTACTTCTGAAGGCAGTTCTATCTGGCAGTTCGAGATGAAGACGTGGTCTGAGCAGATTGACGAACTGGTTCTGGCCGGTCAGTATTCGGATGCCCTGAAGTTCCTTGAAAGTATTGAATCTAAAGATCTCTCGGACAAGGTGAGCCCGCGCTGCATTCCTTGTATTTCTATATCTGATACCTTTGAAGGACGACCGCAGGGTTCGAATTCGTGCTCTAAATGCCGTTTCAGAATTTGAAGCAGGTCAATTCGACAAAGCTATTGATACCTTCACGGAATTGAACATTAACCCTGCCAAAGTCGTCGCACTCTACCCCGAGTCAATATCCGGTCGATTGTCCGTTCCTCGAGATAAATGGATTGAATTATACGGTGGCCCCCCTAAACAGAAAGACGTTGTCGAGAGTCCTACTGAAGGCAGTGAGGCGGATTCCAAGGGAAGCGAAACACCCAAGAAATCCGAGCATGAACGCTCGATGACTGCCACAGACGAAATGTTGGATAACCTGGGACTAGCGGGTCCTGGATCGATCCGAGGCCGATTGAAGGGACTAGGTGCTTTAATGGGTGCTGCTGCTGCCGTTCCTACTACCCAAAAAGATGACGACACAGCGTCTGTGAAGTCGCAGACATCTAGACCTTCCAAAGTAAACTCTAACAGCGGTGAGTGCGGCTTGATTTGAATGACTGTGATAGCAGGCTTAATAGCGCATACAGATTATCATAAATCCGTAGAGAGTCTAGTGAGGAGCTTCCTCCCAGATCGCAGAGTAAAACTTGGAGCTGCGCTTAATGCAGTGGGTATGACGCCTGCAGACCAAGCACATGAAATCACATCACTTTCAGCAATGTCTGTTGAGGACCTGTATGCACTACCTAATGCACCTTTCACACAGCTTACACCTGAGCAGCTACTGCGGTATGCGCAGATAGTCGATACTGCGCTTTTCAAGTCGTACCTTGTCGTGAGGCCAATTTTGGCTGGGTCATTATTCAGGGTGCCGAATTGGTGCGAGGTGGAAGAGGTAGAAGGTGTTTTGAGAGCAAGAGGTGTAAGTCAGCGCTACACATTTTGGAAGATTGGTCGACGTATTGTCGTACGTAGATGTTCAGGGAGTTGAAAGATTTGTATCACCAGAAGAAGATGCACAGGAAGGCACTTGAGCTTTTACGACAGTACGTTCATAAATCGTTTCAACAAATGACTCTGTACTGAAAGCTTTTCAAGACTCGGTGAAAAGGAGGAAGACTTGGACGAGAGAGTATACGACTCAGTTCAATATTTACGGAAATTGGGCCCAGGAGATTTAGAGCAAGTGTTTGAGTCGGCACGATGGGTTATCGAACAGAATTCTGACCGGGGTTTAGAAGTAAGATTTTCCATGATCGAATCATGCGACTTGTAGACGTTTTGGTACAGATATTCAAGTCTGAAGATGTCGACCTACCTCGCAATCATGTCGCTGACTATCTGGAGAAAATTAGTCCCTTGCTTTGTACAAATTATCTGGAATACTTGATTCAAGAGCGAGGAGAGGTGTCCGTCGATTTTCACGACCGACTGGTGGAGCTGTATGCCAAAATAACTCTTGAAGCTAGAAGGAAAAAGGAAGAGAGTGAGTTTCCCTTCATTCAGAATGTAGTATGTTCAAGATCGTTTTCTCTAGATTTGCGCCAACAAACGTACGATAAATTGATGACTTTCATTTCAACGACCACTCATTATCGGGTGGATCGTTTATATGGTCTGCTATCCTCGGAAGGTATCCATTCGTCTCTACCCTGATGATATCCAAGATTCTAATCTTGTCTTCTTTAGATTTGTGTGAGGCCCGCGCTATACTCCTCGGTAAGCTGGGTCGTCACGATCAGGCCCTCGAGCTGTATGTCTACCGGCTACAGGACTATCTCAAAGCTGAAGAGTAAGCTCGACTATCTACTAATGTATCTGCCTTATAATCTGTTTCAAGGTATTGCAAGCAATACTATCAAGCAGGGACCGCAACCAGCAATGTCTTTCTCACCCTACTACGGATCTATTTACGACCGACTGTTAAGCCGAATGTGGATTTGCTGAAACCCGCGCTCGAGTTGATTAGTCGGCACAGTCGCCGCCTGGACACCACAGAAGCTCTTCAACTTCTTCCGCCTCTAGTCACACTAAATGATGTCCAGACTTTCCTTATCGAAGGTCTACGAATACCGATTTTTGATACGGATGTGATACGCCAAATCAGTAAGGCGAGAGACAATCAAATGGCACGCAAGTTAATGTCCTTGCAAATGAAGAGGGTCAAAGTGACGGATAGTCGAATGTACGTCGAACTTCCCTAGTTTATGTTTGGTGTGCTGTATTTGAAACTCTACGATGGCAATTAGATGCCCACAATGCCACAAGCGGATTGGTTCCACAATCATCGCTGTCCACAGTCCAAGGTGGGTGATGTAGTGGCAGTGTCAGGTTCTGTACTGACTTTGTACCTCAGGGGTGAAGTGACTCATTTTTCATGTCGTGAAGCGTTTGCACGAAAACTGAACGAATTCAGGCAATAGATATCTTGAATTTCTATATGATAGTGTATCTAGCACATAGTAGTTCATACACCAACTTGAATTTCCGTCCCTCAGCCTTGCCTTAAGTTATCGCAGGCAGGCTGTATCATAGTCACATGATTGTGTGTTATTGCAGTGCCATTTCGGGTCCGGCCTTGTGGCTCTTGACGACTCGTTTTTTGTTTTAACTACCATCACATCTCCAAAAGGGCGCCACTTACTGCAATGTTTTCCAGTCCTACCCCTGCTCCCGGATCCAGAACGCTGGCTTCAAATGCTCTTCGGAATGCTGGTCTCATAGACCGCGATGCAAAGATGCGAGATGCGACTGATAAACCGGGTGGCCGCAAAGGCTCTTCCAAAGCTCGGTCGCATCGAACGCGTCCCATAGACGTCTACAAGGACTCAGGCCCTAGTAAATCGGTAAATATCATTGTCATTACTCATTACTCCACCCTCCGAATTCCAGGGTTCGAGTTCCACTCGTCACACACTGAATTTCTGGTCTTTCCGTGCTACCTTTATCCTTCCATCTGCCGCGAAAACCAACTTACGCTCAAATCTCCTCTCGCCCTCTCAGCTCTCTGCTCGGTTGAACACAAACGCAAGTCATGCCGGCCCTTCGGATCCGCTAACTATTCGTGGTGCATCATCTCGGCCGACTACAGCTGGTCGTCTACGTCGGAATGCAGTCTCAGGAGCCGTTGAAACAAATAGTTCATCACGGATTCCCGTACGGGTAACGCATACAACGCCCAAGAGCGTAGAGGCATGGAGAAAATTCGTTCAGAAACGGTGGAGTCCAGATACAGCATTATTAGACCTCAGTGTGAGTTGTTATTAATCAAAATCATATTCACAGCTGTAACTTATAGTAATGAAGAACATGATTGAAGACGAGATGGTGAAGAAGTTTAACCTCATGCCTCCCGGCCACGGTGGGAGCGCTCGTGATGCAGCTGTAGTGTTCAAACTCGCAAAAGAGCTCAAACCACAGGTGCTGTCCAATATGTTTGAGTTCGATCCCCGTTGACTAATTAATCTTAGGTGCAATCGCTGAATCTAGCTAAAAATCGACTTAGCGGCCAGCATCTATCACTACTCAGTCATTATCTCCCGGGACTAGTCAATTTATCCTTGCAGGACAATGACCTCAAAACCTACAGAGACCTCGACGCTATTTCTGGAAGAAAGGACAAGCTCGTCGGGTTGAAAGAGCTATTGCTTGCCGGCAATCCTTTACGCGAGGAAATGATAAAGAAGGATGCTGAACAATTCAAGAAGTATGTGTAACATTCCTTTCTTGCCATTGTCCGATGACAATTTTCAACCTCATTAGTGAAGTATCGCGTCGATTTCCATCCCTTATGACCCTCGATGGCCAGACCATAGCCCAAATATCATTCGATGTATTTCAAGAACCTAACAAGCTCTCGACTGGTGTCCAGAAGCCATCATCCACCACATTTCCTGTAGAAATGAGTGGTTCGTTGATTGTAGGCGTTGATGGAGCTTTACTGAGCAACTTCCTGGTTCGGTGAGCCCAAAAAAATCCTTTTCATATTCTACATTTACCCTTATCGAAAATAGATTTTTCTCCGCATATGATTCTCAACGTGCAGCGTTGAAAGATGTTTATGACGCCACCGCTACGTTCTCTTATTCGTGTAACACATCGATCCCGGAGCGTGCAAGGATCCTGGCCTTGCATCACAAACTTCCCAATCAAAGAAAGCTCGAATGGGGTCCATGGCTTGACCAAGGGAACACCGGCTCACGCAACCTCATGCGTCTTGCCCATTCTCATGAAAAGCAAGTACAAAGGCTTTTAATCGGTGGCGAAGCCATTGCCGCCTATGTGTCCACTCTACCGTCAACGAAACACGATATTTCCGGTCCTGCCGAAAAGTTTTGCGTAGATTGTTTTCCCGTTGCTCAGGGTGGAATGATGGGACTACTCGTCATGGTACATGGTGAATTCACGGAATGTGCGTACCGACAATTTTCATGACCCTTGTTGGAATCTCACTTTTGATCCTTCAGTACCAGCGGAAGGTCTGAGGTCTTTTGACCGAACATTTGTTCTGATTCCAGCACCCGAGGCCTCACGGTATGTATTTTTCGGAATACTTTCATATATCCATCGAACTTTAATCTTGCTTCTAGTGCGAAATCAAGCGGATGGGACGTTGTCATTATTTCCGATCAATGGACGATACGAGCGTACTCCTCGCCAGACGCTTGGAAGCCCGGTCCTATGGTTGTGCAGCCAGACCCGGCGGCAGTGAGACAGAAGAATGGACCTTCCGGGAACGATTCAAACTCGGATAAAGGGCAAACGATTCCCCTAATGTCGACTGAACAGCAAAACGCGCTTGGCCAAATAGTACGTTCGCACCAATGATATACGTCCGTAATCTCTGATCTGCTTTCCTTAGCCGGAACCTCAACGATCGATGGTGCTGCATATTTCTGTTCGCACAGGGTTGAACGTCCAGTACTCGGTCGACTGTTTGACGAATAATGGTTGGGATGTAGAGAAAGCGTTTGCGAATTTCGAGCAAGTAAAGGTTCGTTTTCACAAAAATCACCTGCTCCCCGTCACCTCCCCCCGTGTTCCTGAACCGCCATCATCGTTAGTCCTCGTGGTGCAGCTTATAAACTTTTCCTTCACTTTAGGGCACTTTGGCAAGGGAAGCATTCCTGTAAACTATAATCATATAATATCCGTTGGACAATGACAGACATAATGTCTATTGACATGGAAGAACTAGAAATACCTAAACGACAATCCCACTTATTTTATATCATATATCACCCTCCTCGCATCGCATCTCAGACTTCATTGCACTGTCTTCTCCATCCTGTATTTTATCACCAGCTAACAAGTCATTCCTGCATTGTATTCTCTGACCCAGATAATAAACCCTTGCAATGGTATACCTCACTCCGCTCGATTCCATGTCTTCCTAAGCTATCAGATTCTTTCAGAGTTCCAGACTTATCAGAAGAATGACTCCTTCCTTGGCTATGGATTCTTGCATCTTGACATTCCAATCAAGCAGGTCACCGCTACGTACAATTCACCAACAATTCACCCGCTCTAGTTGAATGTCAGTGAATGTCTCGTAGTGGCAGATGCTGGCCTAAGTATGCAGGCAACCGGTACAGTATTTAGTTGTACAGATCTGCTTCAATCTCTTGCCGCTACCAGCCACTGAGGTGCAAGCACATCGAACGCTATAACTTATAAGCTGTCCGCCGTCCGTTGAACATACGGATATGTTCGGAGCCCGAACACGCCTCGAGGCATTGCTCAATCGAGCTTGCAAGAGTTTCGGGTCGCTTCGTATCAGATTTGTTGTGGGCGGCTAAATTCACTATTCAAAGTGGGCGGTTATACTTCAGTTCTCGACTTCTGATATGGAAAACGCCTCGTTTTCGTCGCGTAATGCCTTTTTTCCCGTTATAAACTCTACTTTCTAATTGTTTCTCGCAATTCCTTCTCTTCATAATCCTTTCTTCTTCCGATCACTGTACAGTTCGGGGCAAAAACTTTTACAACCCACATTCCCTTTCCTGCTTTGGAAATTCTTGCTTTAAATCACTGTCTCTACTCATGACCTCTGTGTATTCATCAACTTTCTCTTCCGACAATTTTGGATTACAACTCTGGGCTTTGGGAGGTGACGATGAAGGGGTGCAGGATGCAATTGATGCTGGTGCAAATATCAACGCGACTGACGCGTCTGGACGTACGGCGCTCATGTGTGCAGTAGCTGGGAAGCAGTACGTATTTTGTTCTTCCTTGTCATCTTGGTCCTATTGAATTGTTGGTAGTTGGAGCAATATTTCGTTCGCTCATGATGAATCGTTCATGACCTCCTCTCGACTAAAAGTAGTTGATATCTTGCTCAGACGACCTGAGGTCTCTCTTTCCACTTTGAACGCGCCTCAGGACGCGTTCAACGATGCAACACCTCTCGGGATGGCAGCCTGGCTCAATATTCCCGAAGCAGTTCGTGTTCTGCTAAGGAGCAGCCTAAATTGTGTAGCGGTAGATGGAACTGACATGCATGGTTCAACGCCGTTAATGTGTGAGTCTCGGTCATTAAGTTGCAGAATTCCTCATCCTGAGCTGTTGCTTGATAGATGCAGCTCGTGACGGTCACGTCGATATTGTCAAGTTATTGGTGAGAGGAGGTTGTTCCACTGATATAATACCACAATTTAAATTTTGTACTCTTCCAGCTTCAGCATGGTGCAAGACCGGATTTACGCGCTCTCAATCATCGAAGTGCCATACAATACGCAATCTCTCATCCCCAAGTATTGTATTTGTGTGAAACCATGCTGCGCCAACATCGCCTACACGAGTGGAAGGTATTGCTTCTTGTGCTCGGTCCGAGACGCTTACTCATACGGTGTAGTTTACGAACAAAAACGGATCACCTACGGATTCTGATGACCTGTTCGAACGGGCTGCTTCTTCACTTGCCTTTATTCGAACATTTGATGATCTTCCACAACCTCTTGAAGCAAGTTCCCACAGTAAAACAACTGACACTATCCTACAATGTCTGCGGTCCAACCCCCAGGAATTGTGCTCCACACTCTTTCCTGCTCATACGACGCAAACATCTTTCTTCTCCCCACTCGTGAATAACAGAGATAGAAATGGTTGGAGCCCTATACATCATTGTGCTTCCGCTTCCGAACCATCTGTCCGAGTGCTGGACACACTATATTGTGCAGGTGCCGATGTTGCGCTCTTTACAGAGCACGAGCATTACACGGCACTACATTGCTTTGCTTTCTCAGATCATGCGACATACGCCTTCGATGAATTGTACCAATACGTGTATCATCTCGTTCACGACCTCCGAGCTCCTCTTTCTGCCAGAGATAAGCAAGGAAATACTTGTATCCACATAGCAGCCGAGCACGGCTATTCTATTGAGGTTTTGCGGGCGTTGCTTGAATGCGATTCCTCATACTCCGTTCGAGACCTTTGCAATGCCAAAGGGTACGTTAATCTGAATTTTGATATTTTCTCTTGCTCATTATCATGATATTTTAGCCTCACCGCTTGGGAGGTTGCCAAACCTCAATTTCGGACTGCTTTTAGTGATACAAATCTATCTCGACCTGGATCCTCTCTTTCGACCAACACACTTCGGCCTGCCCATTACTCCATCGAGTCGTACATGGAACCCGAGTCTATAGCCGACAGGAAACATGCTTCACGCCTTCCCACTTCAAATCATGACATCTTCGGCACTGCTACTCGCCTTATCGACAACTTACGCATATCCTCCCCATCGATTCACCATGATTTTGATATTAGACACACAGAGCATTTGGAATCACTCGTGATAGAGATGGAACAACTGCAACGGACTATTATTGACCATTTTCAAGTTCGTATGCAGCAAGTGTCTGACGTATTGAGGGATATGGAGGACGATGCTCATGCGACGGCTGTACTGCTGGAGTCGGTAACGCATTCGGTAGATGCGAAGTTACAGGAACGCGGTCTTCAGTCTTGGACACGGATTCGCATGTCTGAAGATTCCGAAATTACCTGTGTCAGCGATCGATTTTCAAATTCCAGAGGATTGAAAACCAAATCGAGTTTATCAATCCCAAAGTCTCTTGAATCTACTGCGTCAAGCGCGAATGGCTCATCGACTGCGAGCACCGAGAAAAAGGCGGCTCCTTCTACCACGTCCAAATTCGTGGCATGGATAAAACGAAAGACATCTGCTAATGCCTTGGCAAAAGTTTCCAATCCTTCGCCGACGCTTCTGCAGAAAGATGCATTGAAACAGACGTTCACTGATAGGGGAGAGTCAGACCTTGATATGATGCGTACTTCCATTGAATCTGCCTTACGGACCTCCGTTTTTCCGCTACGTGCTGCTGGACGAGACTTAGAGTCATTGCAGGAGAGCATTGCTTCCGTAAGTATTCACCCATTCCTTTTGTCTTTTGACTAAAATCTGCAAGTAGGCCAGGAAGCTTTTGCGATCTGCTGCTCAGTCGATCTCACGAGCCGATCGCGTGTTAAACAGTGCATTGAAGGTGTGATATATTCGGCCTTCCACTACACTGGAGCTAATCATTTTTTGGATAGACAAGAAGGGCAATGATTGGAACCCTACGAAAGGAGGACGATTTGTTCATCCACAGTAACTCCCTCTCCAATAAATCCAGCCTGGCATCGATAGCCTCAATATCAACTATCGCATCCCAAGTATCTGCTGGGAACACGTCGTTCAGTGGAATCCTTGCAGAAAGCGACGATGAAGAGACGAGAGCCATCCGGCGGCTGTTACTCAGGAAGATAGATGCTCGGCATAATGGAGTATTGGATGAGATTGAAAAGACCAGCAGGTGGCTTCTAGTCATCAAGGATATTGTTCAAGGCGTGAAACGAAGGACTTATGTTTGATGTACCGATTGTAGTTGTATATAGACAAAGATATATATGTATCATACGTATATAAAAGTATTTAGAGTGTAGTCTTATTTCTGTACGGATAAATGTACGGTTTGTACCTACCTGCACTTTGTATTGTTGATAGTGTCAAGTGTAAGGTTGTTGCCAGTTGGACGACGAGTGAAAACTTCGTTCTTCGAAACAGATACAAGCTTACAATGTACAAAACGTTCCAGGTATATATTTACAAAGGTTTGTTTTCTTCTGCGTTTTGACAATCAGAAGTTAGAACGATCCGGAGGCACCTGTCAGAGCATATTAGATTCCAATGTGACTCAAGCTGAGTTGAACATACTGGCAGAGCCAACATAAGCGTTGAAATTGTCTGATGGATAGAATTGCCAGGTAAGTTCAGCCTCAAAATATCTGGTCTCGAGAGGTACTCACATTGGTCAGTCCATCCTCGATATTGAAAATCGCTCGGAGTGTAATTGATGACCTCCTGGCCATTCTTCCTCATCTTCACCGTCACGGACCCGAAAGCGTTCAACGGAAGACTAATCTTGTTGACTCCATAAGATAGGTTGTTGAAGTCTTGCGAGTAACTCCCGACTTGGAGAGTGACACTGCAGGTCGAAGAACAGAAGACTGCTACCCACAGAGTGTCCTAACGCAAAAAAAAAAAACTTCATCAATGGTCATCAGGACGTAACGCAACACTTACGGAGGCCCAATCCCAACCTTGGGGCCTAGACAAACCGTCGTTATTCGCGTTTATTCCGGCGGGATGAGGGCGCGACCAGAAGTAAATGGTATCTCTCTGTGAAATGATACGATATTTAGTGCGCGCAGAATTCAGCAACACAGTGGCGCACTGTAATAGCCGGGTAAGTCCCCGTCTTGAAAGCCTCGATGTAATAATTTATAAGGTCGAAGAACGCATCATGAGGATACCCGTTAGTCCAAGTAGTGCCTCGTTTAGCGTAAATCAACTGTGACTCTGTCTATATGTATAAATATTTGCCCACCATAAGGCTGAGATCCTGCAGTGGGAGGCCCGGAGTTGAGACTGGAATGAAATCATTCAGAATGCATAACTCTGGGGAGGGCAGTCTGACTAACTAGTGCGATTCCCCGAAATCATTCCTATTTGCCAAGTGTTGTGAAATTTTGGGCAAATTTAATTGAAAGAGAGAAAAACACGAACCAAGTCAACACTTCCACAAATCGCAGCTGGTCTCGCATAGAAATTAGCTCTTCCCATCGAGTGAGAAACAGCCATGCGTCTCCGCGAAGGTAGAAGTTCTTGTAGTTATAATGGGTAAAGAACCAACCGCTAACGGTGGCAGCATATCTGCCAGGCCCCAGAATATCCATGTCTACAACATTGTCAGTCAAAACGGGGAAGGGGAGTCGTCATGTATATCAAATACTTACAATATTGATCATCTTGGGTCTGCCTGGATGATTAGTGACCTAGATTATGATATGAAAAAGAAAGAGAAAGGGTACAAACGGTCTTGTCTTGGTCTCCTTGCGGCCACGCACAACCCCAACTAACAGAATTCTAGATCTCTATTCGAATACGGGAGGGCAACGACATACCACTGCCAAGAGTCCAAAAACCCATAACTTGCACCCCTCCTCAACTGTTGGTAATCTATGTTATAGATGAATGGCATTAGAAAACCACCAGTCCTGTCACGAACGGCTTGCCAGCCGCCAGGGCCTAAACAATCCCCGGAAAAGCTGGATACCATCGGACGACCATCGACCTTGAATTGGGCCGGAGAGCCGCTGAATGTATTAACCCAGTTCACGGTTTCGTCGACACTGCAGTCGAAAGAGGTATAATCAAAAGAGAAGAACACATCAATGCCTACTGCAGCTGCAGCGTTATAAGCGTCCTGGACCCGTGCCCACTCCCAATAATCGCGACCAACGTTTAGTGCAACAGCGTCGCTAAAGGCGAGAATGGGAATGATAGTCAAGGTGATGCCGAAGTCCAGGCGCAAATGAAATTACATGTTCTTAGCTCGTATCTGGTTAAAGTCGTTTACCCAAAGATCGTAATTGTAGTCGTAGCTGTAAGTTATTCTGAAAATGAGGAGATGGGTATTACATCGTTGCATGTCGTTACGCACGTATCTGAAAGGGCGTTAGCAGGTTGTTCGTTTTTCAGGAGTGGAAGACTCACTGCCGACAATCTTGAGGAAGCGTCAGGTCAGCTAATAGCAGTGGGCGATTCTTCGTAAACGACTTACGTGATGCATAAAAACATACTTTGTCCCATCTCGCTTTTCAAGGTTAGCGATATCGTCGTAGCCGGCGTCGTCAGTCGTGTTAGACGCGCCAGTCGAGTTTCTAATGTGAAGCTCTCGTTTGCTTGTCGGGGACGATTGTCTGGCGGTGTGAGCAAGAGAAAGTGATGGTAAGGCGATGGAAAGAGCGGCGGATAGAAAGAGCGAAGTGATCAGCCCTTTCATGGTCGGAGAAATAAAGGAATAGCAGTGGTAGAAAGGTAAGGAAAGGGACTGTTACTAGAGGTTTTATAGTTCACCTACCACGCGATGACGAGGAATTTCTTCGATCGCGACCAGATATAGCGATCGAGTCTCGAAGGCCCTCCTCGAAGACTTTCTGCGGTGGCTAGTGTGTGGCGGCGAAGCAGGCTATCCAAACACTTGTTATCTCCTCCTCCTACGCTCACACAGCGTTCCATAACTAGATCAATATGCCATCGCGTCAACATCGAAATTACTTACAATAACCAGATTGATCGGAAGACCCCTAGTTCAACAAGACTTCTACGATTCTTTTCAACTTCGACGTCAATCGATACGAGATTTTACGCGTAAAAAAGTAGAATTTATTAATAGTGCGATGGGGCATGTGGATTCGTGAATACCAAACCGGAGAGAGACTCGTCACTGAGGATGGAGAACGCATAATTCTCATTCTTCGGCTACTACGAACAAAGTTCCCTTTCTCCCTCTATGGCAACGGCAATGATAATAGCCGAAGAAAGAAAGACCCAAACACGGCATTAAAATAAATCTTGCTTCTTCGAGGCAGCGTTGAGCTTCATGGGCAAGTGGCGAAAGCAGAAGATAGTGTTTCAAAGTGTGGGAAGAATTCTGTCGGACCACCAAACCGTGTCAACTTTGCTTTTCCTCGGGGCGCTTACTTACTTGTTTAATTTCACAGATTCGATGACTCCCCCACGAAGCAATGTTCCTGGGTTTTCTCGCTTATGGATCTTAATACCCATCCTCTGTGCGGTGTGCTATATGCTCCTGAATACTGTGCACTTGCAGCTCTACTCCATGATTCGCCACGTATACTCAGAACACTTTGTGCATCTGTCATTTCTTGGTCTTTCTCCCGGGACTATCGCGTCACAAAAAACATCTCAAATATTGCTCACTCCCCCAGACAATCTGAACGGCTTGCAACCCTTTACTCGGCATATCGTTGCTGTAGGAGATCTTCACGGAGATTTGCCCAATGCTCTACGTGTCTTGAGATTCTCTAAAGTCATAGACAATGTGGGAAACTGGTCAGGAGCTGTTGATTTCTTTGTGCAAACGGGAGACATTATCGACCGGTAAGTTGTTCGTTGTTATCCTTTTTCGAACCGTAAATTGAACACAAACATATCTTCAGCGGAGATGACACGATAGAACTCTTCAAGTTGATGGAAAAGTTGCGAAGTCAAGCTCCCAAAACTGGAGGCGTCGTTATCTCTCATCTAGGAAATCATGAGTGGATGAACGCCATTGGTGACTGGAGATATGTATATCCGTCAGAGATCAAGACCTTTGGCACTGTCGAAGCCCGCCAGCGCATGATCTCTACTGGAAGCATCGGACGTGCTTGGGCAAACAATTACACAGTCGCTTCCCGTCTGCCGCTGCATCCTTATTTGGGGCCGCCCAATACTCCCTACCCTCCAGTCCACTCACAGCTCTATTTTGAACAAGATCTCGATGGCACAGAGAAATTAGAAACATCACATATGCACGAACTGGACCTGGAGAGCGGTCCACTATCTCATGCCGCATTATCATTCGTGCACGGTGGTTTGTCTCCAACGTACGAGGCACTCGTCCCGTTCCCAGAGAAGATCAACGAATTAGGCACGTCGTTGTTAAGGAAGCTGCAGCGGAGGGAACAGCCACCTCCACATCCACCGCATCCGTATCCGGGCTTACCTCCGAGCGCTACTGGTGAAGAGCACGAACTATACGACGCTAATGGACCTCTGTGGTATCGTGGATGGGCTCTTGAACCCGAAGAGAAGGTTTGTGAAGACGTTGAAAAAGTCCTGAAAGCGACGGGGACCCGAAGGATGATCATGGGTCATACTCCAGACTTCCATGTAGGTCGCTCGTTTTCTAGAAAGTCGTTATGCCAGGTCTGATCTAGGGCATTACTTACAGAACATTGTTTCTCGATGTAACGGCAAGATTATCATCATAGACACAGGTTGGTCGACTTGAACGCTTCGTATAATTCCACTCGGTTTAACCACAAGACAGGAATCTCGCATGCTTATGGCGGCGTGCTTTCAGCACTGTCAATACATTACACCTTCACGCCTATCTTTGACCCCGAAAATACAGGTGCGAAACAGATATGGCTGGAGCGCGAGGTCGTCAGCGCGCTTTACGAGGAGCACCAGGAGGTTATTGCTGACGAGCAGAGGGTGGTCGTGGGTGATTTTGTAGCATAGAATACAGAAATGATCTATTTATGAAGCATTCGTATCTCATTCTAAGTTATATGGCCAATAACATTGAGTAGGCCTTGTGTTACATACCCTGATCGAGCATTTGTAGGCATTCGTGCAATTAAAAAATGATGAGTGGGGTGGCATTGATTAACAGATTGATACATATAGATGGTGTGTAGTTCGTGATACATGTAAAGCCGTAGGCAAGCATAAAACTCTGCACATAAAATCCCAAGAGGTGTTGTAAGTAGGAGAGTAGAAACAGACGTCCCTCGGAGTGGAGATCAGAGTGAATGAATGAGTTTAGAACCCGCCCATACCTCCCATACCTCCCATGCCGCCCATGCCTCCCATAGGAGCAGCTGGCTTCTCTTCTGGTGCGTCTACCACACAGCACTCGCTTGTTGTTAACAAGCTTGCAACACCAGCTGCGTCAACCAGCGCAGTTCGGACAACCTTCAACGGGTCAACAATACCAGCCTTGATCATGTCGACGTATTCACCCTTGCTAGCGTCATATCCCCAGGCAAACTTATCAGGGGAACCGTATGTTGAAAGAAGGGTGCCAACGATGACACTAGATTCTTCGCCAGCGTTATTAAGGATGGCGCGAGATGGACCTGAAATAGCACGACGGATAATGGAAACACCAAGGTCCTGGTCGAAATTGGCAGTAGGTATAGGGTTGGCATTAGGGGAGACAGGAGTGCTAGATGAAGCAGGGGATGGCGAGGTGGTGCTCAACATCAAGGAGGCTTTGAGGAGAGCGACGCCACCTCCGGGAAGGATACCCTCCTCGACAGCAGCCCGGGTAGCATTGAGTGCATCGTCATAACGATCCTTCTTTTCTCCGACCTCAACTTCACTAGATCCACCAACCTTAATGACGGCAACACCCCCGGAAAGCTTAGCAAGACGCTCCTGCAAACGAGTACAGTCATAGTCGGAGGTAGTAGGATCGGCGATAAGAGCACGGAGCTGTTCGCAGCGAGCCTGAATAGCGTCCTTAGAACCTTCGCCATTGAGGAAAATGGTATCTTCTTTGGTGACAGTCACGCTTCCAGTGGTACCAAACATATCTGGAGTAGCTTTATCGAGCTTAATGTCAATCTCGTCGGTGAAGACAGTTCCGCCAGTCAAAATGGCAAGGTCACCGAGAATGGACTTCCGGTTGTCACCGAAGCCGGGTGCCTTCACGGCAGCGACAGCCAGCTGACCGCGAAGCTTGTTGACGATACACGCAGCGAGAGCCTCACCGTCAATGTCTTCAGCAATGATAAGAAGAGGACGACGCGACTGAGCGGCGAGTTCGAGAGCCGGAAGAATGTCTTGTAGGGCCGAAATTTTCTTTTCGGAAAGAAGAATGAGAGGCTTTTCAAACTCAACCTTCTGACCCTTCACGTCGGTGATGAAGTACGGTGAAATAAACCCACGGTCGAAACGCATACCCTCCGTGACTTCAATCTCGTCCTCGATAGTCTTTCCTTCTTTGACGGTGATCACCCCTTCCTTACCAACTTTTTCCATGGCCTGAGCTATGAGGTTACCAACATGAACGTCGCCGTTTGCTGAGATAGTCGCTACTTGAGCAATCTCGGCAGTTGTGGTTATTGTTTTGGTTTGCGAAGCAAGGTAATCCACCACACGGTCAACAGCAGCTTGCGAGCCCCGACGGAGATCCATGGGGTTGCATCCAGCCGCGACATTTTTGACACCCTCGGAGTAGATGGCCCGTGCAAGGACGGTGGCAGTTGTTGTACCGTCACCTGCAATCTCGTTGGTTTTCTGGGCAACGTCTTGGACAAGACTAATGACGTGGCTCCCGGTCAATGAAAGTCCCGTATTACGTGGAAAAACGACTTACCGGGCACCGAGGTTCTCAAACTTGTCTTGGAGTGTGATGGACTTTGCTACAGTGACACCGTCTGCGAAAGTTTTCGCGTTAAAACGTTCTTCGTGATAAACTTTCACACCCACCCTTGGTGATTTTTGGACCGCCAAACGACTGCTCAATGATAACGTTACGACCTAAAAACTTCTTGAGTAACAGGCCGACCTTCACAAAGGAACAGAAAAGTACCTTTCGGGCCGAGAGTAACACTGACCGCGTTGGCGAGGACGTCAACACCCTTCAGAATGCTGGCTCTGCCCTCGTTCGAAAACTTGATCTCCTTATGAGCGCCACGAGTTAACGAGGGCTTGACAGCCTTAGCAGCTGCACGTCGGAGAGACCTTGAAGAGTTGGTCGACAGGTGATGCATTTTTTTGAGAATGAAAGATGGAAAGAAACGAAAGGCGCGCGCTTATAAGAAAAGCCTCCTCGCCTGAGTATTATTGGTAAGCAGAAATTTCCAGAACTCCGACTCGGGACCCTTCGTCTGCCTACCGTACAAGGTTCTTACCAAGATAACCTACATACGGCTGGAGAAAAGAGTGCCTACATATAGGTGATTAGAAGTTGGGAACAGTGGGTGCTTGCTTGCTAAATCAGACACGAAATCTCCATTAACTTACAACGAGTCTCAATGAGTTTACAATACATCGACCGCAAAATCAATCGACTCGACAGAGAAAGTTTAGAGCATATAACGAGGCCCTCAAGCTCCTCTATATAATTCAACAATTAAAGGCAGCTGCGGGTGTCCGGAGTTGCTCCCTCCAACGACAACGGGGCTCGCAATTCCTGACATTTGCCAGAAAATTTCCTTGTTCTGTGAAGTGGAGAATTTGAAGTTCTCTACAAGCATGGCAATAACGACCTCTGATGGCAGAAACTAGTCAGCCCACATTTTAAGAAACACGGAAATGGTCCGGGCACGTACTCATTTCCAGTTGGGAGAACTTGAATCCTCTACGGAGCCCACAGAAATGCTTAGCATCACTGAAAGAAAAGCAGAATATAGTGACATACATACACGAGCGACTTCCACCATTGAAAGTCATTCTGTACATACATACGATATACACACAGTAAGCATACGAACATTTGACAGATTCGAGGACTCACAAGTGAGAATAGACTCCAGGCATCTTGGAATTCACAATGGCCTCAGGGAGTGGTGATAGCCAACGGTCAGGTTTCCACTCTAGCACATCTAAAGTACAGATGTGCTCGGAAGTGCAGTCATCATAAGTTAAAGAGAATGCTCAATACCTGGTCCCCATAGTTTAGGATCTCTGTTTGCGTTCATTATCTAGTGGAAGCATGATGATGGTAAGTTGTCGTACATATCGAGAACATGATTCAAGAGCATACAGATATCATCACAGTCGTAGCCTTGGGAAGGAAAATTTCTGTCACCTCGTTCCCATGGGCATCACGTACAGGTCGCGAGAGCGGTACTATAGCATCTTCAATGGATCTACATAGAACCGCATATTGAGTTTGGCTAATTGAGTTCCCAAAAAAGCTCACTTTCGTAACAAAGACGACACCGGGGCGTATCTTTCAACGAGAGCAAAAATGAGTAGAAAGTAGATATTTCTGTGTGAATACACGCACAGTCGCAAGGTTTCTCTGCACACTGCGTCGAGATAAGGAAGCCCAACCAATTCGTCATAGGATAATTGACTACCCTGATGTTCCTTTCGAGCTGCGACAAGTTCGTCTCGCATCTTGTCCTGAACCTCGGGATGAAGGGTTAGAAGATGAAGGATGCGAGACAAGCCGCTCTACTTGCGATGAGTCAAACGAAGTGTAGATAGCAATTCACACTTACAGAGGTAGTATCCATTGCTGCAAATATGAATGTTCTAAGTTAAATAATCTCGTAAACAGCAGTATGGTAAAGGCTGTCAACAAAACTTACGACATCTAGAGAAGGTGGATTAGAACCTGGAACAAAATGTGAGGATGAGACACACTTGGGCAATAATTTCAGCTTCTTCTAGCTTGTCTTCGCTATCAGCATTTCTATTTTCTTTCACTAGCAAACGGGGATGTTATCCATGCATTCCAATTGGAACAAGCCGAAGAGGGCTTACTCATGATACTAAGAAGGTCTTTTCCTTTTCCAATCTGATTCACCACAGCCTCATCTCCTTCTTCAAACGCACACTTCTTCTCTTTGTAAACCTCCACAGATAACTCATGCATGTAATTAACCATGTCCCGAACGTCATGCAGAGATTTCCAGGGGGTAATGTTCATGATAAAAGTGAGAGCATATGTAGGCAAAAATTTCAAAGCCAAGGGAAGTAAGTAAAACCTTGCGAAAGCTAATCGAGCTAATGCCGGACTACAACAGAGCCATAAATTATTGAGGCACTAGGTAATTTTCAAAGAACATACGCGAGGTCCTTAATAACGATGCTGTATTCGTGTCTGGGTACATCGTCTACCATGTTGTCAAAAGAGTACCCGAAACCGGATTGACCAATGAGCTCGAGCGCAGCGCGGGCCATCCATCCCAGGAGATCAATCTACAAATATCGCGGGTTAATGAATGAGGATAAAGTGTAATTACACCTACCTCTCGAGCTCCATTTTGGACTCGTTCTGTTAAGGCGTTCCGTAACTGTCATATAATAATGATAGTATACACAATGTTAACGGAAATTCAAGTCAAAGAGTTAACATTTGTCACCTGGTCTACTACATTGTCGAAGATAGGCACTATTCATTTCCCTTTAGTTTCCAGTGTTACATGGAAGTTCATGCCAGTGTACAACTCACTCATTGAACGCATATGAGCAATCGAAAAAACCGGATTGAGCATCTTCCGTTGCTTGCGATGTTGTTCTCCGATGGTGCTCAACAAACCCTTCCCAAACAAGAGGGGGCCGCTCCTGGTAGTCGGTAAATGTTCCGATAGTTGATCAGCAAGTGACATTTCGCGTACTCAATGCGATGAGGTTGGAACAAAGCTCCATCCTGATTGACCATTTATCGCCCGACATTCAGTTTCAGTAAAATCACGAACCTTGACCAGTATGTGATGCATGGCTTTAGGGTCGAACGTGTAAAGTTGTTTCCTCTATTGAGAATTGTGGAATCAAAGGCAGATTGAAGCTTCCGCCGCTGCTTACCCCCAAGAAACCCGTTATTTGAGCAGTAGGTCCATCTAAATATACAAGGTCATGCAAGGGAAGATGCTAGAACAGACACAATCTACATTCGGCTGCGAGCATTTCATGGAACTCCCACCCGTTTTTCAAGTCGAAAATTTGTGAAGAGTTACCTGGTAGACGTTTTAGTGCGATTTTGGGCTAGTACAAACACCAGGTTGGAACCCACCTTTCACCCATGATCGCGATCGTGGACCCCGAAGTTGGCTCAAAGACGATGCGCCATGGAATCTTCGCCGATTGCGAAGCATCATCCAAATACTCCCTGAAATAATTACAACCATAATGTTCTGAAATAGGCTGGAGTAATTGAGATCGTTGACATTATAATGTGTTCGCCAATGATAGAGGAGCCTTTCAGACATCCTTGAGGAGGGTGTAAGCAGTGGGGTGTAAGGAGCAGGGTGTAATTATAACCCTTGGAGCTTGAAGGGTGACATATATTAGAATGATGTGAGGCTGAGAGTCATCAAAGAAGCACCATGGAACAGATAGGTTTATAGAGGCTCATAGGAGTCAGGATGTGGGAATTGAATAAGACTATCATTCAGTCACCAGTACATGGGAGAGATCCAGAAAACTTGGTTAAATTCATCATCATCGTCGTCATCATCTGACCATTTGCAAGAAGGGTACACTGCAAGCCACCCAGGGGAACTCTTGAAAATACTGTGATGCCAGTGGGACATACTAGTACCACCTACCCATCTAGTAGGTGCTTACAGCAACGTTAACACAACTTGAACTACATACTGGCGAACTATTCAATTAATAGTTAAGACTCAAAGTCGTCGGTCCGATGCTCGAGATTAGCATAGCCTAGTATGTAGCAAGAATTTATGTTCCATTTATTCAACTCGACCATCAACGGCAAATGCGGGTGTCGGGAATTGCCGCCTACAACAGGACTTGTAATTCCTGTCATCTGCCAGAAAATGTTCTTGGTCGGTGACGACGAAAACTTGAAATTCTCCACAAGCATTGCTATCACAACCTCTGATACCGTGTTAAGCACTGAGTCTCCATATTTAATCAGCGTACGTACTCATTTCCAGTTGGGAAAACTTAAATCCTCTAAATGACCGAAACACTGAGTCAGTTGGAATCGAGAAGTAAAAACGGTATCTTACATGCAGGAGCGACTCCCACCACTGAAAGTCATTCTGTGCGTTGTACAATAAGCTTTTCCGAGCATGTGACAGAGTTTCAGTGACTTACAGATGGGAATAGACTCCGGGCATCTTGGAATTCACGACCGACTCAGGAAGTGGCGAGAGCCAACGTTCAGGCTTCCACTCTAACACATCTAGTATAGTCCCCATCGGTAAATGAGATTGTAGCATGTAGTAGAGAAGTTTTACCTGGTCCCCACAGTTCAGGGTTCCTGTTTGCATTCAATATCTGTTGGAGACATGAGACACACGTAGGGCGCAGATTTCGATTATTATTCACAGATATCACTACAGTTGTAGCCTTTGGAAGAAATATTTCCGTAAACTCAGTGCCATCTGCGCCGCGCATAGGTCGTGAGAGGGGAATTATCGCATCTTCGGTGGATCTAAGATTTTATGAATCAGAATGTGGAAGTTCAAAAATTGACACTATTTATGAAAACCCACTTTCGTAGCATAGAAGATACTGGAGCATACCTTTCATTAAGGGTAGAATGAGTGGGGGAGCAAGGGCTGGATACAATTTTTATATCACATACAGTCGTAGAGTCTCTCTGCACACAGCATCAAGATATGGAAGTCCAACTAACTCATCGTAGCTTAATTGACCGCCCTGACATTCTTTTTGTGCTGCGATAATCTCTTGTCTCAGTTTGTCCTGTACTTCGGGGTGAAGAGCCAAAAGATGAAGGATGCGAGACATGGCACTCTTTTGGCGGTGTAAACGTCAAAACACGGACAAAATGCACATATCGAAGTGACGCTCACAGAAGTAGTATCCATCGCCGCGAATATAAATGTCCTAGGCGAATAGATTTGTGACAAGGACCTATGTATGTAAACTGAACTTACGACATCTTGATGATAGTATGTCAGAACTTCAAATAATCTATGGTCAAAACACGTACTTGAGCGATAATTTCAGCTTCTTCCAGCTTGTCTTCATCATGAGCTTTCATATTTTCCTTCACTAATCGAACAATAGTTTAGAAGATGCAATCCGGATGATCGACATGTGAGAAGCACTAGCACTTACTCATGATACTAAGGAGGTCTTTTCCTTTTCCGATTTGCCTAACCACAGCCTCGTCACCTTCTTCAAACGCACGTTTTTTTTCTTCGTAAATCTCTACAGACAGTTCATGCATGTAGTTGACCATGTCGCGAACATCATGTAGGGTTTTCCAAGGGGTAATATTCATGAGGAAAGTGCGAACGTTTGTAGGCAAGACCTTTATAAATAGAGGAAGTAAGTAGGTCCTCGCAAAACCTAATTGAGATAATGCGGGTCTGTGGTGGGTTTTTAATGACTATGATTCCATGATGAGGGTTGAGAGCACATACACAAGATCCTTTATAACGGTGCTGTATTTGTGTTTGGGTACATCGTCCATCATGTTGTCAAAAGAATACCCGAAACCAGATTGACCAATGAGTTCTAGTGCGGCGCGGGCCATCCACCCAAGGAGATCAATCTACAGAAATTACAGGCGCATTGATTGGGATGATAGCAGGTCATACTTGATAGCACTTGCCTCTTGAGGCCCATTCTGAACCCGGTGTAATAAAGCATCTCGCAACTATCATAAGAATCAACAATTATCCAAGCTTGAGGGTGGTATTATCTTACCTGATTCACTACATTGTGAAAGATAGGCACTATCCAGACAGAAGTGAATGAACGAGTTTGCAAAATGAATGATGAATTTCGGACACTCACTCATGGAACGCATATGAGCGATCGAGAAAACTGGGTTGAGCATCTTTCGTTGCTTGCGGTGATGTTCTCCGGTTGTGTTCAACAGACCCTTACCAAGGAGGAGGGCGCCCGATCTAAGATTCTTCATGAGTTGGTGTTGGATGTTTGAATGTTCAAAAACATATTTGCATACTCGATACGATGAGGTTGGAACAAAGCACCCTCCTGTTGACAATAACATGTGACTATTAGTATTAAAATTATGCAGAGATGTGAAAGCACTTTCCTTGACGAGAATATAATGCATAGCTTTGGTATCGAACGTATAAAGCTGTTTTCTCTATTGGGAAATGGAGGTTCAACGGTGGAATCGAACTTTGTATGACCGTTACCTACCCCTAAGAATCCCTTGAGTTGTACAGTAGGTCCGTCTATCATGGTCAATTTAATCGTACGCCAAGACGTTAGGAGAGGAAATTTACACTCGTCTGCTAAAAATCTATGGAATTCCCAGCCCCGCTTCAAGTTGAAGAGTTGCGAGTAGTTGCCTGATTTGAATCTAAGTACGGTTGGGGGTTCCAGAAAGATAGGAACCAAGTGACCTTTCAACCACGATTGCGATCGTGGACCTCGGAGTTGGCCTAAGTGCGTAACGCCTTGTAGTTTACGGCGGTGGAAAAGCAGTCTCCAAAGGCTCGCCGAAAGAACAGCAACGACGACGCTTTGTAGTAAGCTGGAGTAGTCGATGACGAGAATATTGCGATGAGTTTGCAAATGAGAAAGGAATTCGGACATCTTCGAGGAAGGCTGGCAGTCAAATTATGGCCGTCTTCACGGCTTATATATCTATTTCATGAATGAGTCTCACGACTCTAACAGGTCTAGAGAAGAAGCTCTCAGCTCTCAGCTTGATAGCGGGGATAGCGGATAGTCAGTGTATAGTATTAGCAAGAGAAGATGACCCAACTTGAATCTATCATCGGATGGGAGCCGGTTATGATCTTTATTATGTCTGCTTTTATCTGTCACCAGTGTGATCTGATATGGTGGAAGAAACATGGTGTGAAAATTAGTAGCCAAACAGACCAAAAATCTGTCATATACTGTATATAGGAGGTATCGTTGTAATTTCTTCGATGGTGATGAAACGAGCGCTTGAAGCAGCTGTAAGATCAGGTATTTGGATGATGCATGAAACTACTCTCCAAAAGGGTGGCTTAGCGCGGCTTGTACTACTAGTACAAGTGAAGTTGAACGTTGTGATCGCAAAACGAATCATGTGATCTCATTTACGACTCCGAACCAAATTGTCTTCGTGAACCTACAAGACGGCTAGCCGCTAGTCAGGCTCATCTGTTTGGAAGCAGTATTCTCTTCGTACGGAGTGATCCAAAAGACGGCCAGCCAGATTACGCGCACCAGGAAATCTTGATCATGACAGGGGCAAACTACATGGGAGGAAAGCGGTACAGTGACACTATTTTCGATCCCATTCTCCTCATCCACTGAATGATTTTGACAGAAACGCAGCCAAGGCACGCGTAAGAGACTCAGCCAGCCGCGCTCAGAAAAGATATTTTGGCGCCCAGAGACTCAATCTTGCTGCAAATCGTGGAAGCGGAATGACCGAGAAGTCTGGCGTAAACCTAATTTTGGATCTTGCCCAAACCAATGGCTCCACAAAATCAATACCTGATATCAAGCTTGCGCATGCCAGGCAAAATTCGTCGAATACTACTAACCAGATTGTTGGATACATACCCGATCCGATTCGCATTTCACCTTGCACACCAAAATCACAGCTACGGCTCTCAAAAATTTCCATGGATAGTAATCACACAAGCTCGGCAAGAATCAAGCCTTCGAGAATCTTGCAGGCTTTGGATACATGCGAACGTAGGTCTCACCCAACATATCCAGATGTCAAAGCATTTATACACTTTTTTGAAAAAGCATTCGCCTTACGAGCCGCCATGGATGAGGTGCTATCACTGTCGGATCTAGCAGGGCTCTCGAGACGTCCAGGTCGTAATCTAAAACGACACCATTCTTCGTCTTCGCCATGTCCTCGCGAGGAAAGTAGCAAGCAACATGTATGTGTTGTGATTCAACGAATCCACATTCATACTGATTCTACTATGACAGAAAGCAGCATTGCAGTTTCTTACCTCTTCCGACAGTTCTACATTCACGAGCACAGAAGTTAGTGATTTAGGTCCGTCTCGTCGAGAATCTTCCTCCGACTTCGAAGAGGCCGTAGTTGAATCACAATTCGCTTTCAACATTCCAGATGATGGCGTGCTTGGCAAAGACGATAAACAGGGTTATTGTGCGTACAATTTTCCATCACCCATTTCAATTATCGAACCGTACAACAGCGTCAGATAACAACATATCTGCCACATGGACTGTGTATCCCAATCGCAAGACTGATTCGCCTGAAATGACTCGCTACATCGGCCCAGCAGACCGTTCTTCTCATCGTCCTTTGTCGAGACTCTCTGAGCCCAAACATCTCAATGTAACCTCAAGTTCTCCTTCATACCATGTCAATTCCGACAATCCTATGGAATACCCGCATACATCAAATTCATTCTCGCAGACAACACCAGAGAGCAATATCTTTGACTATGAGGATCCCTGGATGGCCATCGGTGTTATGCTAGGAGTAGAAAAGACTCCGCTCAAACCACTGAAGAAACGTGATTTCCGAAAGATCTTGGCGGAAATACCAACACCAGTTGCAACACCTACATCGAACGTCAACATTTTCGCAACAAACGATCTGGTTCCAGATATCATTGCTGGTTCTAGCTCACCGTCTCGACTCTCGGATTCAAAAGTACGGGTATCTCCCTCCACGCATGCTAATACGGATGCGGCTCGAAATCAATTTCGAATATTCTCGCCATCTGTTCAAACACAACCCATTTTCCCAAACACCTTCCGTTCATTGGTTTCATATTCCTCTGATGAAGCAAATTTTGACCCTCTATCGAGTCCCACTGACGTAAAGCGGTTGCAACCTGTTTTAGACTTCTCAATCGACCCAGGACGTGGAATTGCCAATCAGGCTCAAAGTGATATCTTAACAAACATCAGACCAAGGTCTGGCTCCTCTGAGTTTTCTAGCCCCAACTATGCCCGTGAGGGGAAGGCTGGTTCTTATCTCGCTCCGGAACAAGAATTGCCTTTATTCCCTAATTTGTGCAATGATTTAGACGACGTCAATACTAATGATCATCGTGCGTCGAATCGTGCAGCAGATTTGTCTTCATCTCCTCTGTTTGGCCACTCCCTTTACTCTTCGTCCAGTCACACCCGTGGACAGGTTCTTCCTCGCCACCGTCGGCAACGTCATGAACTAACACATATGCACAATCTCCATCATATCCCAGATGGACTTTCGGATTTTCAGGGAGTAGCTGCTTCTCAAGGAGGTGATCCTTCGTCACCATCACTGACGCCTATACAATTTGCTCTCTCGCCTAGAAGATCGAACTTTGATTCCAAATATCATGTCAACTTTCCTTTTTCCGCCATCGCTCAAGCCGGAGATGAATACTTACACACTCCCGAGCAGCGTACTCGGATTGGTACTTACAAGAACAGAACCCCACACGACGACACGGATGCCCTTACTATACGACTTGTAACTACCACAAAACAGTCAACTGCTGATTCTCCATCAATAGTGAATCCCGACGTATCCTCTCCCAATGACCTTCAACTTCATGCTTCACAGTCGGACCAATTGCGTGATAATCGACGATTTGCCCCCGCTTCTATTCCTCGCCTGAACCCTCGTACGAAATTATCTACCGAGCTGGATACGTCACTACACCGTGCCCCTGCTGGATATAGATCTCCTGCTGTTTGTCCTACAAATGCTACTGAAAATCTCCCGCGAAATCCACAGACCAGAAGAATGCCATTACTTTCAAGATTCAACGCTAGTCATGCTATTCCATCATCTCAATCTACACTTCCAACTCTTTTTCTGAAATCGCCCGCACGTCCATCAGCTCGAAATTACTCTCACGAAAACACGTCCAAAGAAACTGATTTTCAAGACACTCGTCAATCCACAAGAGAAGATAATCAGAAGACTGAGATAGTGTTCCCTACGCCCGCACGCTCGATAGTTCGAGATAGTGCATCTAAACCTGAAGAGGAAGAGGTACGAGAAAGAGGGTTAGTAGAGTCTAACGTGAGTAAACAGCCGATTCCGTCTGCGGAAGTACGGAGCGAGAAACACTCCTCGCGGGAAGCATTACGCTTCAGTCTGTTCGTAGATGATGAGATAGTCTCAGATAGTGAAAGTGAATGAAGTACATACATTGATGTAATCTTATCTGATGCGTCGACGCTTTCTCACGTAACGGTACCTTGCCAAAATTCATGAGCAAAAAATGAGCACGAACCCTTCACATATCCTCATCGCACGCAACTCCAATAACTATTACTCTGTCTCTCGTGGGCCAAACAATCCTTCTGCATCCCTCAGTTCACCGACAGAAACACATGTGCATGCTGCGGCCTCTGCTTCTGGAGCAGGTATCTCACCTTACTTGTTGTCAGAAAGCGAACCGGAGGAAGGCGCGGAAGAAACAGATGGTGGAGAAGAAGACATCGAGATCCACGAAACATTCACGAAGAATGCCAAGTTTCCTGGAACGGTGAAAATTATAGTAGAAAACACAACCTTCTGGACACATAAAGAGGTTCTCGTCTTCGCTAGCCCTTTCTTTGAAGCAGCCCTAAGTGGAAACTGGTCAGAGACGGAAACAGAGAGGAAGGAGGGAATAGATGAAGAACATTCCCAGAGACCCTCTGGACGTCCGCCTTCGATAATAACGATATCTCACTCCATTGGCCCGGACTCTGAGACGGAAATGCGGGTGACGTTCGATCCAGTCAAGGAGAACTACGTCGACATCGATCGGTCCAGAAACGATACCCTTGCAAAACTACAGAATAACTCTCCTCCTACTGCTGTCATCGTTCTTCAGGAAGAGCGGCCGAGTACATTTCATGACTTTCTTCAATATATATACCCCCATCTCTCCTGCATAATCACATGGAATAATGTTGAACCGTTAATCCATATTTCTCATAAACTCCTTCAACCTTCGCTTCAAAGGGACTGCCTTACTTTTTTGCTCACTCATGCCGCTGGAAAGCCGATTAAAGCTATGCGAATTGCAGAGCTATTTGAAGAGGAGGAGCTGTATAAGGAGAGCTCTAGGTATGGGTTTCCAAACCTTTTGTACTGACACAGCTTATAATCCCTGACATAGGTTCGTACTGGATAATCCCGGTGGCTGGTCCGAAGATGAAATGTGCTCCCTTACACAAGAAACCCTACTCAAACTCGAAAAGCGCCGAAATTGGTTTCTTGAACGCGTTCTCAAAATCGGCCTAACCTCTGTTGCGAAGGAGTACCAATGCTGTTCCTCCTGCCCCGATCCACCACTATGTGCCCGTCAGCTGGAGGAAAAGTGGCGCCAGGCATACCATGCTGTATTTCGTTTCGGTCCTCCACAGCCGTCGATGGTGTATCGATACCTACGCCAACTCGAAGGCGTGAGTCCGCCGCTTTCATTGACCCACCTAGCGTGTCAGACGACGGCCAAAGCGTTCATTGCTACACGTCAGTCTGCATTCTCGTTGACGATACTTACTCATTCACATTCATCCATTCCAGTTTTCGACCGAATGTTCTCTCTAGGGGTTCCTCGCACTTCCTCGTCTCTCAACCCTCCCAACGTTGAAACTGCACAACACGCACCACTTAGCCTTGGGACCCGTGTTGCAGCGGCCGCTATTGCTGCAGGTGGGAGCACTGCGCCGCGAAGGCATTTTCTCTTCTGCACCCTGCGACCGGACGGAACCAGACAAAGAGGTGCCAAAGGTAAACGGAGAGAAAGAGAAAGAAGTTCACGAGTCGGCGATACATGAGTTCTATGCCTGAATATCTCGGATTCAACATGTATATTCCTTTATTACATAAGTCGTAGCTGCATAGTCCAGTGTCATTGTTCATACAACGACAATCGCTTCGCCAACTCTAGGTCTCGCTCGAACATTGCTTCATCCTGGGGCGTATCTGTGTTACGAGTCGTCCTTTCTTCGCTCTCCTTCGTGTCCAAATTTGATGGAGCAGACCCCGTTGATGTACTCGTGCAGCTTGAAGGCACGCCTTGCTCCACCATAGGCTTCTGATCTTCCTTCCCAGACTCGTACATAACTTCCTCCGCAGCTTTCGCGATATTTTTTTTTCTATCCATGACTTTGTCCTTCTGCATCAGATCCTTGAATGTTTTCACAACTTTCACCCTCTCGTTCTCCGTACTGAACTTTACAGCTTGTAACCCTTCCTCCATGCGAGTCTGATAATGCGGTTGATCCTGCTCCTTTACAAGTGTAGTTTGTGCGCTCTTCCAGGCACCCTGTATAGGATTGGCTACGACGCCGACTATGCCAGCGGCGGGACGCATTGTCGCGTTTATGACTAGGAGCACCCGAAAATAATTATTTGAGATCGATTGAAGGGGTAGTAGATGGACAAACTCACAACTTCTCCCGGCACCTTTTACAGCTCCTGTGAATCCTCCCTTCTGCGCACCTTGCCAGGGCTCACGTACGAGACCAGTAATCCCGTCGTAATATCCGTAAAATAAACCCTGTGATCAGAGGTTTTTTTCAGTACGAAGTGACGAAAAAGCATAATTCTCATTACCTTTCCCGCTTCTTTGACCCCACTAGAAAGATCAGTCACCTTTCCGGGTTGGCGAACATCTGACCCATACAATTTTGGCATATTATGGAATCCTTCGTGGATAGAAGCAACGATTTTCATTACACCTTTTGGGATCGCGGTTGTTGTGTGGATGATGCCCTTTACAGGTGAACTACGTGAGCAGTCATGAGATGACTCGACTGATGCATAAACAGTGACGCACTAGAATAGTTCTGCAATTCCCCCATAATAATGCGTCACTGTCCAGAATATCGCGCTTGCTCCTCCTGTGAGAGGATCTGGAGGGGGTTTGTGCGTTTCGTATTCTTTGGGCCCTACACGCGAAAAAACATTTAGCGAAATAACCCCATGAAGACTTGGACACCTACGATGAAGATCTAGTCCTTTGAGATCAAGCAGTTTAGCATTCATCAATGTCTGTGCTGCGAATGCGCTGAATTTGAGGCACTACGTAGAATGAGGGACAAGAAACTGAGCGGATGAAAGGCAACTGACGTGCTCTGTAGACCACCAGACGGCCACCTTCGATGGATCAAGATCGCATCTCATATTCTTCAAGGGTAAATGTCGATAGAAGCTTTTCACACCCTGATTCACACCATCCTGACCGGAAAACCTGTTAGTAAGTACACAATCAAACTAACGAGTGCAACGGGCTCAGGAGGCATACCTCCTTTTGAATCTTCTCCGCTAACTTTTTCGCAGCAGTCTTGGCTCCAGGGCTTACCGCAAACAGGATTGCATCTCTGAGATTTTCTATCTCCAACATTTTATGCGGGATAGGCTCCGGACCCGCACCAGCCTTGTGTATCATACTACCCCAAAATCCCTGATCACCAAAGAACGGGACGACTACTGTTGGAAGACCGTTTGATAGCCCGATAGCAGTAGTGCCTGCACCGCCATGGTGTACGACTGCGGAAACGCGTCCGTTAGCGAATAGCCAGTCATGGGGTATATTTCCGAGGATGAAGATGTGGGGTGGGATGGAGACGCCTCCGAGACCGCCCTATATCAAAATGAGATAGTGTAATTTGGATAAGATGAGAAAGCGGTATCGGGTTGACTTGCCCATCCAGCAGAAACAAGGGCTCGAACACCAGCCTGCCTAGTTGCTTCAAATATCGTATCTGTCAAAAGGTGGTCCTGAGTCTGAGTTTGTTTCTCGAAAGCACCGAGCTACAGCCCCTTACTGGTCATTGATGCTGGATCATCAACCACGACCGAACCAAACCTAGAGTATCAATATTAGTATGGAAAATTCTCAGTTGTGAACAGGCTGGTACCCAATATATACCGGGGGCTCTCCTGCAGCCAAAAACGCCACCAAATCATCCGGGGGAGTAAAATCCGTTGCGAGATCTAGAAAGTAAAATCCAACAACGTCTAGGAAGTGGATAGCACTATCATGGTAAATATCAAGTTCGAGTCGTGCGTGGAACTTCTTCCGCACCAATATGACTCTTCCAATCCTTCGGTTTGGGTACAAGACCAGAACTCATGCAATACGTCCAAGGCACTTTCACGTTATCCAAGACCCCTGCGCCGGATTTAAGCGAGAGTGCTGGCAGTCCGAGGGAACGTCTGCGGAATTTATTTACAATATCGCCGATTCTTGAAAAAGGTAAGATGGAGGTAAATCCCTCTGAGGAATGTGACACGCACCCTTGCCAGGTAAATATATCAGCAAGAGCATAGCTGAGGTAATTTGTGAGGCCACTTTGCGCGTTGGAGCTTTGGATATTGACAAGAGGATGGGGAAATGCGGTCGTTGGACTCCTGTGCACTAGATTAGATGTTTACAGAACGTATTGATGTTTACAAACCACGGCATCGCTAGAAGATGATGAGTACATGCACGAAAGAGAGAAAGAGAAAGCTACAAAGCTTACTGAAAGTAAGAAGTAGTGGAATACCCATAGCTTCTGCGCAATGAATATGTGCGAACGCAGGAGGGTTGGATATGATTGCGTCTGCTACGAAGGGACGACCCGTCTGCGGATCCATTGAATGACAAGATTTCCAGCAGCCTTCCATCATCTAATAGTAAGTCAGTCTCTTTGTTTTGTAGTCCGTATTCGAGCGCACAGTCGAAAGCATCTGTCGTTTCCTTCCGATGTCGCCGTTAGTTAATGACTGGAAGCCAGGAATCAATCCAGGATCTATACATGGTACAAGAGTGTCATGAACTGATTTCGGTGACAGGAACAGACAAACTCTTGACCATATAACTCATGAGCTCCTGTGGATTTCCGCCGATGTCGAAGAATTCAAGGCCAGCATCGTGAACGAAGGGGCGGAATGTCGCATGGGAAGCGATTCGAATGCGATGTCCGTCTTGAAGAAGACGCTTGCCGAGAGCCACATAAGGTTGTACGTCGCCTGAGAGATTGGTTCCAGACAAAGATATTCTTTGTCAAAAAAACGCTGACCTCGACTCCCTACAATCATGATCACTATATTCATCGAAGGGTATTCCATCCATTTCGACTTGTCGATACCAAATTCGTGGACTTCGGGTGCATAGTCTGGTGGTAGATCTGGCAGCTGCCGCTTGAGGTCGAGCGATATAATAATTCGTCCATCGGGGTCAATGCGAGCTTTAGAGAACAATCCTTTGCCTGTTTGAACATATTCTGCATAATCTGTGAAGGAGGATATGGTTACATGTGAACTGAAAGTACTGAAGCGATACTCACTAATGCTGGGATTTGTCTGAATGCTTCCAATGTCGATAGACCGCTCGTCTTGCGCAGCGTTGGTGACTTGCGGTGGTAATTCCTCTGATCCCTGCATATGAAAAGGTTTTGGTACATCGACCATTGTTGAAGTTAGAATAATAAAATTAGGTTGACGTCGTGACAATTTGTATGCAGCAAACGATTTCCACGTTTACTGCGCTGAGACGACACTACAGCGAACAAGGCAGTAGAATAGATTTTGTACAATTCCAGAAACGACACTAAGAATCGCTGTCCGTGTGATTAGAGAAGTATCCCATCCAACAGTATCATAAATAAGGACGTCCAACACCTCAGTCTCTGCCTCCGCCTCTATCTCTTCACAATTCATCATGAAAACACAACAAACGATCCTAGACCCATTGCTGTCACTACGGTGAACATCACCATTCCTAGCAGTCCAGATAGGTTGAAGGAAACCCGGGAAGCGCTGCTCGTCGCTGCCGTTGAAGTAGATCCAAATTCACTAAGCCATTGGCTGTAGTTAAGTATTGTGCCTGTAGCAGGAGCAGGTGTGCCCAGGGCGGTAGTAAAGGTCGGAATAAACGTTGCTTCAATTGCAGTAGTAACACCAGCAATGACTGTGGTATATGTGTATGGAGTCGGCCCATTCGGATCGACAGTATTCGTGGTTCCTGGAGCACCAACTACTCCTCCTCCTTGCTGAAGAGTCGTTGCAGTCGTGGTCGCAGTTTTCGCGGTAGTGGTGGCGGTGGTTGCGGTAGTGGCAGTAGTGGCGGCACCAGGTAGTATGGTTGAGCTGTCATCAAAGGGTTAAACAATACTCAGGCAGTGAAGGAGCAGGAGTTACATAATTGAAGTGGTCGGAAGCCCTTGTCGATTAGTGGTGATGTCCTCTACGACAGTGTCGCCATCGCTGTACAAAAAAGATGTAGATGTTAATTAGATATTCCTCGAAGAAAAGACTGCAACTCAACGCATCTAGTACCGTCTCCAACTGAGCGCGGGCAAAGACCAAAAAGAGCGTGAAGAAGGTGAAAATGAAGACCCTCATAATTCTTCGGGTTAACCTTACGGTGGTTCTTGCGCTTGTTGGGAGGCGAAGAGATCTGAATTTTGTGACATCAGTGGAGTCGTGACCGTCACTCCAGCGCTTGTTCTTGGCCAATCACTTTGCCTGAGCGCCATTTCTCTGAATGGTGTCTGATACTGACCGATTGAGGATCGCGATTGTGAGTAACGGTTGTCCCCTCTAATTCTAATCTAAAGGATCGTTCACGTTGGACAAGTGCAGACATTAACGGCCTTGAAATTCAAGAAGCCCAACCAGTCTTGTCATTGTAAGTACCGGTAGTCGGCGTACAATCGTATAGCAGCGCAATTATGCTCATAAAATTCGCTCAACCATTGTGAACCTATAGCTTATGTACTCGAACTACGGTCCAGATTTCCCCCCTCTGTCCCACATGCGCCGACAACAGATGGCTCATGGCGGACGCATGCGCTTGATCTGGAGAACGAACTTAAGGTGTTGAAGGAAAGGCGGGAAGAGGAACAGATCGGTGTGTACAATCATTGTGTGCAACTCCACCACCTTTGATGGACCTCGGCAATAGAATATCTCGCGCGTGTAAACGAGGCTACTGCTGCTTTAGCCGCGTTTCGAACAACTAGCACGGAAATAGGCGTACAGAGTTCTCCAGAGGAACCCCACCCGGTTCAAAATTCATCATTGCTACCAAATGCGGAGGTATCAATGAAGGCCGCGGTACCAAAGAAAAAAGGCAGACAAAAAAAGGCCGTTCTGGATAGTAATGGGGTGAATGCCACCAAGAAATATTCAGTGGCGTTCAAGTCAGAGGCACAAGCCAAGAAACCTCTTCGACTTGATTTGCAAGCGATATTCCAAGAATTTCAGGGAGGTGACTCCATCGAGGGTAAGAAATCCATTCTTGGGCCTGCATACAGGATATTTACTCGCCGATCTAGGAAAAACTATAAACTCAACCCCAATACCATGTACGCGAACGATTGAGGATTCCCTTTTTAACTCCTTCTCCGGCTTTGACTGTCTGACACTTGCGTTTGCTACACACTCTACACCTCTTACTGTCTCTCAAAAGACCCTGTTGTTATCGTCAACGATCCGGGCTTTGGATGCTATCTCGCGCGTTTTGAACAGCATCATATCACTGTCATCATCTCCCTCCGGATCGCTTTCCGCGAGGAAAACAAACTCAATGAAGACCATTCAAACTCTGAATATCCTGTTGACTCACCTCCTATCTACCTCTTTCGAGTTTCTTTTCCGGCGTACGACTTCACTTCCTCAAGATGCTGTGGTCCAGCAATTGGACGAAAAGAAAAGACAAGGAAAGAAGATACAGAAAAAGGATAAAGATACCTCTCAGTCGCGTTCAGACCCAGCGGCTGGTTCTTCGAATCCTCCTTTGCCACTTGTAGAGGAATTTTCTCCGGAATTCTGGACATCCTTGGAACGGCTTTTCGGCATTTTGACAACATCGATCCTAGGCCCTACTCTGAAATCTTTCGTGACGCTCTCTCAGCAATATCTGTCGACGACTTTCGCTCCCGAAAACCAGAGTATCGGGAAAGCGGGCTCCTCTCCCTTCTGCAAGTTCTCAGATATCAGACCGGATTTGCTCTCTTTGGTTCAAAGCGGTTACAATCAAATATCTCAAGCTATCGTGTTATTCGATTCCATAGATTCCTTACCACGCAGCCGTGCTCAAGGCATTCGCGACAGCGGGTATGCATGTTATGTTTCTGGCGTTAGAGAATATCTCTCTTTGGTAGCTGTACGCGAACTCCTCAAGTTATTCGCGGTTAACTATAGTGGCGGCCTTCGCAGTATCGACCCCACGCACAAAGCTCGTAGTAGCAATGCGTTTTCGAAGAGTCTTCCTCAAGACCTCGGCGATCCAGCTATATCTACGTGCATGAAATTTCGTACCAGCGGCGTACTTCCACTCCCTCGATCTTCTGGTGAAATCTCCGCATCCACTACCGAACAACCACCGGTACCAGAATCAGGTTCAGCAAACATTCAATCAAAGAAAACTGCTGCAACGCCCAAACCGGTATCTCAGCTCCCTCGAGCTCGTACCAGAGAAGCTCGGATTCGTGACTTGGCGCGGAAAGACGCTGTTTGGTATCTTTCTACGGTTTTGCATGTCTTGTTAGAGGATGGATGTTTTTCAGACGATGTTGACGACATTGGAGGTATCAATACTGATGAAGTTGATGCCACGTTTACTTCGGTACCTTCGTTCGAAATGAACGCTTCTAGTACCAACCCTGGACTCAACCCCAATGGAGATAAAGGTCCTGATGTCTCCGCCCCATCTGAATCGAAACCCCTTTCAACGTCTTCGGGGAGCAAGGAACTCAACCATGGAATCATCCCTCCAGTTTCAGTTCATCTGAAAGTAGACAACATCTCTCAAAGACATTCTTCATTGAACGCAAACGAGGCAGCCAGATCAAGCTTATCGCTGCTCAGAACAGGATTATTGGATTCATTCGATGCACTGCTGTTTTTGGTAACAGAATGTCGGCCAGCTGCTTCGTTTCCTGTATCTCAGGGGTGCAATGGCTCGTTGGCCATGCCGGATGTGAACGTGGCTCCTAGCAATGCTTCGGCCAACAATGTTAAGGATAGTATGCCAGCTGATACAAGTGGCCAAGCTGGTGGAGGGACAGTGAATTTCCATCCTGCTGTGACACTGTCCTCAGGTTCATGTAAGCTAGCATTCAATTTGGGGTCAGGAATCATGGATGAAGTTGAGTATGACATGGTATTGGGGGTTGTTGAGAGGTATTGGGAGTGCACATTAGGCTTGAAGGGTATGTAAACAGAATATACCAACAATCAAAAGTGATGGATAGATAGTGACCATCAGTCATTCTAGCGTAGAGGCTTTGTCTGCTTATGAGTGCATATGCTACTTAGTAGGAAACATATAAGGTCAGCATTAGCTTGCACAGAACAAGGTGTCACTGGTGTATTGTCAATATCAGTCAGTCATCTGCATCCTCATCCAATCAGTTCGATGTTCAACTTCAAAATAAACAAACAAAATTTCATAATCAAAGAAGTGCACCAGTACAGACCAGTACTTGGAAAAACAGATGTCCGAACTGCGAAGTGAATGGTATAATCAAAAACAATTTTGCAAAAACCTCCCAAAATGATAGAGGAGTATAACAAAGATTGAGAAGGTATGGAAAGTTATATTTAACTGTAGTACCATTCGACTGGAGATTACGAGATCATTAGCAAGAGGTATTATCACACAGGAATGCGAGGACATACTGTTGAGTTGACCAGTTGCAAGCGCACCAATTGTAAGGAAGGCACCAAGCGACATGTCGATGGAGTTGGCGTTGATGCTGATCACGAAAGTCAATGAAAATCCACGATAGACAAAGAACATTTTCCCCTACCATGTTGGGCATTCATCTGCAACAACCGCCGTCACGGACTAGAAAAGACGTCACTAATAAGTCAACAAATGGAATCAAAAAGATACCAACCGCTCCGGTATCAGTGTTGGTGATTGTCACCGATTTGCCGCAAAGGTCAGCACTGTAAATGGCGGAGTCCATCGCCAGGACAAAGTCATAATCACCTTAACAGTCCTCAGCAGATTGTAATTGTGACAGATTCAGAGACGTACTGTGAACAGTTCCACAAGCTCCTGCCACTCCGTTTTGGTAGAAGAATGTGCCGAAACCCCCTGTATTGACATTGGCAGTGCTTGACGCCGAAACAGCGGAAGAAGTGGAAGTCCAGGTGTCGGAAGAGGAAGTCCATGTGTCGGAAGAGGAAGTCCAAGTGTCGGAGGAAGAAGTCCATGTGTCAGAGGAAGAAGTCCAGGTGTCGGAGGAGGATGTCCAAGTGTCGGGGGTCCAGGTGTCGGAAGACGAGGAGCTCCAAGTAGTAGTAGTGGGAGCGACTGCCTGTGCCACATCGGTGGTGGGGGTCACATCAGCGGTCGAAGACCACGAGGAGCTTGTAGATGTGTAGCCTTCGAGACTGGCACTGACGGAAGAGAGAACACTAGGGTCTGGAGTGCAGCGGGCCTCGAGGTCGCTCAAAGTTTCGTTTTGCTACGTGACGCATCATCAAAAGTTTGATCCAAGAACGTGGAACATGTAAAACAGCGCAACTCACGAGCAACGGGTGACAGCATGCATCAAAGAAGTCGTTGCCGTGGTTGTACTGGCAACCCAACGCCAAATAACGAGCATGGTAGGTGAAATAATCTTCGAGGATAGCCGTATCATAGGTAGAAGGCGTGTTGACTCGGGGTAGTATACGGTGTCTAGGAGTGACACGAGCAGAAGTGGAGATTGCGGAAAGCGCAATAACGGCTGCGACCATGCTGAAGGAGAACATTTTGTGAGCCGGTATTTGTTAAACGTCACAGATCCGAATGAAAGAATGTGGTGGGTTAAGAAGCGTGTCCGGAGAACAAATGAGGGGATGAAGACAGATTGAAAGCAAAAAGGCGCGTTATATATGTCAACTCAAATTTGAATTTTCCACTCCACTGCCACCGTATGGAATTATGAAATTCTAGTTGGCACATCACATGTGTCTGCTACTACGCCTGCGTGAGAGGTACATGAGATCTCAGTCCAGCTTGCGGTAATTCAGAAGTTGTACTACTGTGAGCACAGTGAGGTATTGCACAGAACGACTAAACGGTTATATGAGGCCATTTTCATCGGGCATTGTATCCCGCCACCGTACCTCCGACGCTATGAAAAAACGATGTGTATTCGGTGAGTAAAGGCCGGCGAGCCCTCTTCATGTGGATTTCGATTTCAGATGTCAACAAAGAAATAAAGTGTTGTGACTGCATTGGAAAGCTCGGAAGATTGGACACACAGCGTACCTCTTCGAAGATACTAGCAAAATCTCTGATCTTCCATGTTATTCACAAGGTGCCAGTCGCAAATCGCAAGTCATGAAAAAGCCCCTGTATCCAGGATAAGATAACATAGCAGTAGTATATTCATTCTTCATCATCTTCGTCTCCAGAAACCTCAGCATTCTCTTGACCAGCTTTAGCCATAAGCTGGGCGAGATCTTGTTCGTCGGTCTCTGAAACAGCTTTGGGCTGGTGATGGATGAGTAACGGATCGTGATTTTAGAATGTAGCGATCGTACCTTCATTTTGACGACTAAAGATCCACCTTGGTCTTCAATAGTGCTTTGGATTGATTCTATCGCGCGTTCCAAGCGATCGACGGCGGCATACTAAAAACTGTTATGAGGGCAATATACACGGAGATGTAAATTATTCCCAAACCTTGTCTGTTGCGTTTGTGGTAAGTACATAGAAGGGAGGGGCGACGAGCTTCACTTTAATTGGGACAGCCTCACTACTCTCTTTCTCTCCTGCCTTCAAAGCTTTCTTGATGGCGTCGATGCCAGCAGGTGTATAACAGGTCACTTCAATATCGGCACGAAGTTTGATTGGTTGAGGAGTGAGACGACGAGCAATAGTGGCCGTTAATAGTGTTTTAATCGCGGGAGATATAGTAGTTTGTAGTGTACCGAAAACGGTATCAGGCTCCCTGTAAGATTGTGAGCCAGAATAACTCGTTTGGAATATTTCGAAAACTCACGCCAATGATAGCTTGAACGCATCGTACGGATGTCCGTACGTTTTCCCGAGAGGCCAGGCAATTTGTTCATATAACATCTCGAGTCGGTCCTCCTCATTTCCTGTTGAGACTGGAAGTTCTTCAGCACCATCTTCATCGTGAGCGGCCTGACGAGCGGCTCTACGTGCTTTCTTGCTATCTTTATCTCCGACATCTATAGGTGCTGGTGCAGCTTCGACAGTTTTGGGTTCCACGTCCGTGGATGGTATTTTTGAAGCGACATGCCGGAGAATCGATGCGACTGTTTTTGACTTCATGTATCGCTCCTCACATTTCGTGATATCTTCGGGAGACACCCGTCTTTTGGATAGATCGATATAACCTTAGATCGGGATCAGCTGTATCAAAGGAAAAGCAGAACGTTAGACGGGCACCTTTTTCTTTATCGACACGCAATACAACAACAACTTCGTTCCTCCCTACTCGAATAAGTTTTTGCACCGATCGAATACGCCTTCTAGACAGCTCAGACAGAAGAATCATTCCTTCGGTATTGTCATATTCTAGCTGTAAACAGTCCATTATCTGAACGGAATCTTTTGTGATTCTGAGATACTCACAAGCTTGACATACGCTCCCATCTCTGCTATCTGACGAACTTGTACCATGACAAGTTCGTCGACCTCCGGATATTTTTGCTCGTAATACCGCATCGTAGGCTAGAAACTTAATGTAACGCAAAGAGTTTGCGAGATCCGTGATGGCTTCTGACTCAGAGTCAGTGAATTGCTGTGAATTGTACACCGGGACGGCCGGACTACTTACGGTCCCCGGTTTCATTTTTTGGCTTGGCAGTCAGTCGACACTGATGTAGGCATATTTGCAAGTTTACAAGATGATAAATCAGCTATCCCCTTAACGGACTAAGGCTACATTTCATCGCTCGATGCAGGCGCCGATGAGGACGGTTTTGGTTGGTAAGTACCACCACTGCCATTACCCAAGAACGTGACTACACCCATCTCTCAGAATATGATCTCTTCTGTTTATATGTGCCCGTTCTCACCGTCTTACTCCTTCTCTTGAATTATCATGTTGCCACCGTCGGAAGCTGAGGCTCAGGGGCTCTCTTTCGTTCTCCTGGAACCAGGCTCAAATGTGTCAGAAGCAGAGTATCATGGTTTGTGCACTGATCAAGTTTTACTCCCTAGTCACTATTTGCTTATCTATCATTTATCTATCGTCCAGACTGGTATGATAATGAACACGCCCCGGCGCGATTAACGATCCCTACGTTCCTTAACGCAGCTCGTTTTAAAGCTGTCGACGGCCAGAAACCCACATATTTGACTCTGTATGACCTCTCTGAATCCAGTGTCGCAGATGGACCTGAATATCAGGCTCTCAAAGATAATGGGTCCGAAAGAGACAAACGTCTTCTCGCGACGGTGCAATATTTGAATCGAAGGGCGTACTCCTCCATCTACAACTCTACCCTTACCACTGCTTCCGCCTCCGATTTTCCTCCGAAATTCATCTTTGTTGTTGGATTGGACGTAAAGACCGAAGGAGAAGCTGATTTCAACAAGTTCTACAACGAAGAGCACATACCCATGATCTCGAAGATTCCTGGTTGGCTCAGGAGCAGGAGGTATATCCTGAGCAACAGTGCAATCCGGGGTTCTATTGACACCGAAGTCACTGTATGCAAGTACTTGGTCATTCATGACTTTTCGGAGAGTGGCTACATGGACACTTCCGAGATGAAGGCAGCAGCCAGCACTCCTTGGGTGAAGGAGGTGCTCAAAAGTATAGTGCGCCGGGAGGCGAGGCATTTCACGCTTCTTAAGGACTACAAGCGTCCTGAGTGATTGCCGATCTAGCGGTTGGAGTATTTCCTGGATCCCGTTCATACTACATACCTGGACGAAGGATGTACTCGGTATGCACCTACAGATGATCAAATTTATTTTTATTTTGGATTGCTCTCGCGTTTGTAGCGAAAGCACTGAGCATGATATTTATCTCTTCAACCATTTTAAGAGATGACAGAAAGCTGCTGCGCCAGTATCATCATGCCTTCTATGCCCCGCCAATCATCACACAGACATGTAATGCATTACACGCAGGAACAAGCACGTCGAGTAAATATACCTTTATTTATTTCCTGGAAATTACGAAGGTAGAAAATAAGATAATTTGTTTGTTCGTCGTTCTCGTCGTGCTCTGACCTCCCATTCATCATCTTCAAAATACATATCAAGCGCCCTCAATTCCACATTAGAAGCCTGGCCCCCAACGGCATTTCTGAACTGCGAAACCGTACCCAGCTCTTTTTTTTTGAGGTCA
Source organism: Lentinula lateritia (assembly GCA_028011325.1). Taxonomy (NCBI): domain Eukaryota; kingdom Fungi; phylum Basidiomycota; class Agaricomycetes; order Agaricales; family Omphalotaceae; genus Lentinula; species Lentinula lateritia. Next base: position 222,306 of record JANVFT010000065.1, read on the forward strand.
TACTGCATTCCGGAATCTTCAACAGCTTCCTCTTCTGCAAGAGCTATATAAGCCTTTGCGACTCTCCAATCTACTTCTTTGGTGACAATTTGTAAATGTTTCTCCGCACGTTCGCGAGCTCGTCTCACCGCTCTTAGTCTCTCTTCGGCATCGTCTGGGGGACTAGAAAGTAGGCTGTGTCCATTTTGGTCTGTGAGGCGAGCGAAAGCAGGAAGGGTCAGGGCGGTTCGTGTATGGAGTAGATGAGGAGTTGTGCTTAGTGTACTGGGCGGAAGTTTGTTCAAACGACAGAGCTCTCGTCCCTAAAAATGTAGAATTAGTCGAAGAGACTCAGAGATGACGAAGAATATGCTAACGTACGTCAACTCCAAAACGAAGGGCAATTCCGTGCACAGTGTCTCCTCTTTGAATATAGTATTGGGATGAATTTTGATAATTAGAAGAATTTATCTTGGTGGTTATCTCCGCCGAAGAAATCGACTGTGGAGTTGGCTGGCCATCTGCTTGCGCTGGTGGTGATGACGACTTGGACGATGTCTGTTCGGGATAAGGTGGTGGTGGTGCACCTTCCCCAGAAAGATCTTCGTCGTCTTCATCATCTTCACCTAATACAAAAGTGTCTTCATCGCGCACGGCACCGTTAATATTGATCTTTTCCGGTGGCACAAATGGCTGCTGTCTTCCTCCATGCCTTCGTAGTCCTACAGCCTGCACTCCTCCAAGACAAGCTAAGCAAGGGTTATATCTTGCGAGCCGTGGGTTGCCTGAAACACAGGAATAACATATGGGTTTTTTGCAGCACTGTGTCGTAAAGATGGGATCATGAGACCGTGGAGGAAGAGAAGACGAGCAAGCAAGACAGAGAGAAAGATTTGAGTCTCCAGCAAGAATTGACATGTTGAAGTGATAGTATAATCTAAAGTAGCCTCGACAGTAATTCTGAAAGCCTGCCTTCGGGAGATTCTTTAATCAAGACTCCGGCGAACTTTCTCACCAACCACGATGTCGGTCGCGCCCGCTTCGGACCCTCACATTGTTTCACTTGTCCTGCAATCAAAGAAAGCCCTTCAGGAAGGTGAACAGATCTGTTCGAATGCCAATGAGCTCTCGGCCACATCGACCCAAACATCTATTGATGTACTCATATTGGATGCTAAAGTCAAATGGATTACTGACAATGTTCTTGAGCAGCTGAAAGTACGTGATTCTGTCTGTATTGCCTACGGGTCTCTTATTTAGGACTAGCTGGCCGCGTTCGTCGCGAAGAACATCGAGGAGAAACGTACGAAACTGAACAAACAAGTGCAGGTACATTTCCCTCATATCACGTCGCTACACGCTTGCCCTTACATTCTGAGTACTCAGGATTGGGATAATCTTCGTACTGAACAGACAGATGCATTAGATAAGATTTTGAACGAATTGGGTTCTCAGCGCGTCCCACCAGACTTTCATCAGACCTCCACTGCATCATCTATTTTCGGTAGTCAGGATTCCGAGGATGAACAACAAAATGATAAGCAGAGCAATGGTCTGTCAACACTTTCTCGGAGCCCTTCAGATACAATACAGGTACCTAGACCAAAGCCACAGGCTGATCTCAAGAATTGGAAAACACTACGCGATTTTGTTGATGACCAGGCAATAGAAGACATATTTGAGTGCATGGAAGAGGAACACACGATTGTCGAGGTATCAAAACTTCTATGTGTATACCAGCTTGGTCATGACTGATACGGTGATGCATTCTAACTCAAGGATATATTGAGTAGAACAGACGAATATTCTGAAAAACTCACTACCGCTATCCACTCAATTCGCGAATACCTGCCTGAAATGATCCCACCACCATCTATAGAACAACTTATTACCTCGCAAGATTCTGCTCAAATTGGGATGGCTGGTCACTTGGAGAGTCTTGCGGCTCACTATGATCAGATGTGCAACGCTCTTCGAGAAAGGGAAGCAGGTGATGTGTTCGGTGAAGATGATCTTCAAGGTACGGTCTATCAAAACTTGCCTATCTACCGTGTTAATTTTATCAAGACATGAATCGTGATACGGAGGAACTGCCGTCCATCCTGTCTGAGTTGGAAGAAAATCTCCGCTCTGTAACCGCAACATAGTAAGTTCCAAAAGTGTGGTCATTATGCCCCAGACTCATCTCTCGTTAGTGATCAACTTTGCCAAATTCGAGACACCAACCAGGAACATATAAAGAGGTTATCCAATGTTCTAGACGAACTAGATGAACTGGGTGACATCATGACGGAGATGCTACAAACTCAAGAGACTGTAGAGGTCAGCGTCCATGCTTAGTGTAGTGTAGTGCGCTAATACCTTGGCCTTTAGAGTGAATGCGAGCAGCGCTTCACACAGATGCAACGTCATGTACTAACGGTGGAAGACCTACAACAACAGTTCATATCTTACCAAACGGCGTTCCGCAAATTGATTTTGGAGATTGCTAGGAGGCGAGTCTACAAAGAGGCTGCAGAAAACATCGTACGAGGCATGATGGACCAGTTAACGGCTATGACTGAAGGTAGTGATTCTTCTACAACAATTGCAAAAATTGTTTACAAGGTGGAGCTGACTACGCCACAGAAGAACGACGAGTACGGGAACACTTCAATCAGGAGCAGGGCGCTCATCTTCCAGAAGATCTTTGTCTTTGTATAAGTAACTATCCGACGAAATGGGACATTTCACCGTGGGCTGGCGAAGTTCTGGAAAGTCTCCCAGATATTCCTACCGATATGGTTACAGAGGTATATTTTTACTTAAGTTGAAGTTGCACCCGAATTTCTAACTTTTTAAGGCAAGGAATCATGTCCGCACGGAACCCCCCTCTGTGGTGAATGGAACAGAAAGTTTGTGATTGTCGCCTACATACATAGGAATGATCGCAGTTGTATGTACAATCGTCTGCAAATGTGCTATTTCTTACCTCATTGGATTTGGTGAAATAACGGACGGAGATGCGTAAAAACTGCAGGTGGACCTGCAACAACGCGTGAACTTATCGGGAAAAATCTACTCGCGCGAAACTAATTTTTTTTGGTCTGAAAACCTACAGAACTTCCATAACATGTAGGTATGCACGGAGGTCAAAATTTGATCGCGATTATAACCTGTTGCCTCGCCGTTCACAGTTTAAATGGTTGTACGGTCCTAGTGATTCGCAGCACAGATATACCAAGAAGCAAGCCGCGCCAATTCATTTTTTATATTCGAAGCCATTTTAATCGATCATTTGCTGTCTTCGGAAACGAAATGTTGGGCCGTTAAACTGGGACATCATCATCGACTTTTTTCCTTCCGGTTGACTCTTAGCCTCGAAAATTAGACGAATGATGGCGTACAGGGAGAACAGACCCGACAAACGCTCTATATCTTCGCTCCTGAACCCTGTCGCTTTGAATAGCGATGTGCCTCCACCGAATTTCTCTTCCAACGACAATATGCCTCGTAGCCACCATTATGCACCACTAGTCAAAACTTCTCGTACTGAATTCGACCGACATTCATCCAACCCAGACCTCGTGGGGAGTGGTTTACACCTACCGCCACGCGAATGGCCTAGAAATTTACACAGTGCGTGGCTGGAAACTTTCTTCTCCCACTGTGAATCATAATGTTCTTGAACCAGACGATCATCGCAGGACCTCCAATCGAAACGATATCCCAAACATTGCAAGTGCCATTCTCTATTAATGATTATGGAGCTAATTTTCTCCAAATCCGGCGGAATATTGAGCAGACTTCCAAAATGCCCCCAACACGACATTCTCCTGTTGGCTCTGCTAGCGGGCAATTTTATGGCGAAGGTTATCCGAATGGTGTAACCAGCTCTACAGCATATGTCTCTGATGTCAGTGGTTTACCGTAGGTATTCTGACTGATGATCCCACATCAACGGTCTTAACCTACTTCTGGATTTTTGTAGATTTCGGAACGAGCAACACACCGGTTTGGAACAGTCAAACCCCATGCTGCAAGCACCTGTATACTCTTCCTCGAATTGGGAAAAAAATCCTGTGGCCCGAAATCCTGGCGGTACCTTCCATACTTTCTCTGTCGCATTGAGGAAGGAGTATTCGTCAATTCGCACCTCGCCGCTGGTTATCAGGCCCAGGACGGCTGAAATTTCACCACAGCCGAGAATATGCTCCGCTTGTGGCATTACTCACACTGTTCTGTGGCGAAAGTCGAAGGTGCATCCTGGGAACTATGTAAGTCATGCACATCATTTACAAGAGAAGTCTTCTGAAAAAAAAACATTCGCTCCCTTTCAGCTTTGCAATCGATGTGGCCTCTGGGAGCGCAATAATCGCGTGGAGCGGACCACATTAGCTGATGGTCATACCTCAATGGTGAAAGAGTTTATCGTCCAATCGCCGTATTCAAGCGAAGGGGATATCTTAGAGTGACACCTCACGCAGCAGGATAGAACACAGGGACATTTTCTGTCTTGCAAATGTTCCAGAGCGCGTTCGTAAATTGACCTGGAGAAGAGGGCTTGAAGTTGAGCGTTAGTATTTTACGTCGGGAACTGTTCATAGATGTGTACCGTGTATCTAGCTGGATGCGGCTCTGGAAAATGTTACTTGCTGTATATTTGCACTTACACACCGTGTTACCTGATGACAGCATAGAGCAAATGCCGAAGCTTCGACGGTAATTTGGAACTGCATCCGGGGTGCCCATTGGTATAACAGTGGCTGTGCTACATAGTTTATTGCACAAACAAACTCCTCGCGTACCTACTAGTTTACTACGGTTTCTTTCTGACGATAATGTCCTTACTGGCACCAATTATATGTGACAATGGTACGGGCTACTCTAAAGTTGGGTACGATAATTCACCACTACTGCGAAGCATTCCATTGATCGATGGTTCACCAGGTTTGCTGGAAACTCTGATCCATCGTTGTAAGTTGTTTCCAAGGTATCACCATTGTAAATCGGATTTTACAGCTTTGTACAGCGTATTTCCTACTGCAATAGCCACCCGCGGACCTGCTGGACAATCATCGCGAGCACCAGCTGTACCCTCGAAACCTGGTCATCTCGCATCCAAGCGTGGTGTTGAGGACCTTGATTTCTTCATTGGCGATGAGGCTCTTGCTAATGCCAGGACACCGGGCTACGGGGTTCATTATCCTATTCGTCACGGAATGATAGATAACTGGGATCATATGGAACGATACTGGGAACAGACGATCTTCAAATATCTTAGGGCAGAGCCTGAGGATCACTACTTCCTTCTCGTACGTCGATATCCAATTCTACCTGTTGATATTACTGAATTAAGACTGTATTTAATCACAGACCGAGCCTCCTCTAAATCCACCTGAAAACAGAGAGCAAACCGCTGAAATTTTCTTTGAATCGTTCAACATCAAAGGTCTCTATATTGCTGTTCAAGCTGTGCTTGCTCTTGCCGCATCGTGGTCGTCCAACCGTGTTGCTGATCGTACGCTCACTGGGACAGTCATCGACTCTGGTGACGGTGTAACACACGTTATCCCTTGCGCTGAGGGTTATGTTATCGGGAGTGCAATCAAGCACATCCCCATTGCTGGTCGTGATATCACGAAGTTCGTTCTCGATCTAATGCGAGAGCGTGGAGAGACTGCAACTATCCCTCCGGAAGATCAATTGCGAGTCGCTGGTAAAATCAAAGAAAACTTTAGCTATGTCTGCCAGGATATTGTGAAGGAGTTCCGTAAATTTGATACCGAGCCGTACAAGTACTTTGAACGATACGAAGGCGAGCACAGCGTCACTGGACGGGTGAGTCGGATGATGTTATTTTCTCTTGAGGCTCTTACGAATATTGGCATAGAAATACAGTATTGACGTTGGATATGAGCGATTCCTTGCTCCTGAAATTTTCTTCAACCCCGAAATTTACTCTTCTGACTTCCTTACACCTCTACCGGAAATTGTCGATGATGTCATTCAGCAATCACCTATCGATGTTCGTCGAGGTCTATACAAGGTGATACAATTTGCAGACGAATTCGAATGTTAAATCTGATCTTCGTTGATCAGAACATTGTTCTCTCTGGTGGATCTACGATGTTCCAACATTTTGGTAACCGCCTCAAACGAGATTTGAAGCAACTAGTCGATCGTCGTCTGGATGCCAGCGTCCTCGCCAGCGGTAGTGTTCTCAAGGTATTTATGACCATCATCTGACAAACGTTGATGTCCTCATAAACAAATCCAAGTCAACTGGTGTCGAAGTCGATGTTATTTCTCACAAACGACAAAGGTGAGTTCTTCGTGGCATGATCCCGTTCATTCTTCAATGATCCATCTAGATACGCTGTATGGTTCGGTGGATCTTTGCTGGCATCACTCGTAAGTTGTGACTGGCTGACCACGCCTACTTGAACTGATAATCATACTGAACTGAACAGCCCGAGTTTTACACTTCGTGTCACACCAAAGCTCAGTACGACGAAATTGGTCCTAGTATCTGCAGACGTTATCAGATATTTGGCAGTGCTACCTGATCGTAAACGGACATCAGCTGAGATACTGAGAGACTGTTATATATCTGGGAGGAAACCAGCAGTTGTACTTTTTATAGTTCAGAATAGGATCGGAGTAGAAGAAAATGCAAGGTTTCTGACGTGCTCATCACAGACAGCAAGCTGAACATCAATGCATCAACACCGTCGAGTCTGGTTCAACATGCATAGTATTGTTGAATCTGCTGAGATGTACATTCCACAAGCGACAGCTTGACTGACACAGTCGGCGGTTTCTTCAGTTGATAGAAAAAAATACAATTTTGATTTATTGTTGGCTTCGTGGCTGTGCAATCACTTTCACCCACTCTTCCATGAACTTTGGAACAGACTCTGAATCGATCCCAGCTATACGCGCAACAAAGGTGAGCTATGAGATACACGGTTGAACGTTCTATTAACCTTCACTCCAATTCTAGCGTAAACTTGACGATGCGTTCCAGTCGCTCGATGCAGCTGTGGCCCCCAAAGAACTTTCGACAGAAGCACATCCTCGCACAAAACCGTTCAATGCTCGTTCAATATACTCTACACTCGCGAAATATGGCATAAAGCCCAGAAACGTCGACTCCTCCAAGTCAGTTCTTCAACTCTGCTACATATATTAGCCTGTCAGTTTTCTGAGACAATCGCCCCTTATTCAACATTTCTCTGTTTTGCAAATCAGAAGCTCGGAGGATACCAAATTTGCTTCTCTTTCTAAGAGCACTCCCAATCTCTCGGCCATTCTTTCTCGAGCTGCCGCTAGAACACGAAAGGCTTTTCCTACGAAGTCTGGAGAATGTTCAAGTGCAACGCCCTTGTCACCTTTAGCCGACTACCGTCCTTCCTCTATTCCGTCTTTCCTAGGTCGCCTGGAAACTTTCAAACTTGTCACTTATGCCAATAAACCTGCATCTCTAGATGCGGTGGCGGCTTCAAAGTGTGGATGGATCAACGATGGAAAGGATCGGCTGGTATGTGGGCTTTGCAATGCGTCGTGGGTTGTTGCAGGGAAAGAAGGACTATCTAGGGAGGCAGGTAAGGAGTATTGTCTTTGCACATCATATCAGCGTAACTCGTTTCAGCGAATGCCTTGGTTGATAAACAATGTGCATCACTCGTTCAGAACCACAAAATTGGTTGCCCCTGGAGAACGAGACAGTGTGATGGTATGCACTTGGCCAATTCCATGAGAATTACCTCAATCAATCGTGACATTCAGATTCAATTTATCGAATACCGCTACAATCACCCGCTTCCACCGTACAGAACATCAAGATAAACGCTGCTACTCTGGATACGGTGCTCCAAGATGTTGAGATTAAGCATCCCTTGGTATGTTCCATGTCTTCCCTTTTGGGTCTCGAATAATCATCCGCTTCAGACTGCAAGTCAACTCAGCTCATTGCAATCTGCAATTTCGTCTTTTGATCCCTCCCCTGACACGTCCTTGGAAAAATCAGGCAACCATTCGTCATCTTCTGAAATTTCACAAACAGCCATCATAACCTCTCTGTTTGGATGGACTGTCGCTCCAGAACGTCCACGTTCAACCTCTACGTCGCGGTCGAACTCTAGATTGCCGTCCGCCTCACGAACGCCTTCACTTTCCCGCTCCACCTCTGTTGTGCCTGTCGGTAGTCCTGATAGACCAAGACCTTTGCTGCACACGGCTGTGTCCCAAGCAATGGCCCGAGACACATCCCTAGTGCATTGTGTTCTTTGCCAGAGACGCGTAGGTTTATGGGCCTTTGCTCCGCCAAAACAACCCTCAGCTACTCCTTCGGAGGCTTCAGAAGCATCTTCACCGCAACAACCAAAGAGAAATAACAGCATATTGATCAAACGCCAATTTGACCTGCTGAAGGAACATCGCTCATACTGTCCGTATGTGGTACGCTCTACAGTGGTCCCTACTCTACCATCGTCTCCTTCTGTTGTATCCGTTTCCACACCCCGTACAAGCAATTTGCATATTCGTTCGAGCTCTTCCACTTCGCAACTTAATGGGACTTCTGGAGCCCGTGTGGGCTCCAATGCCACGGAAGGCTGGCGCGCTATCCTTGCCGTGGTCATGCGATATCGGATGGCACAAAGGCACCAATTATCGAGAATTGAAGGTTTAATGACAGGAGACGATGCAGAGGGACAGAGGAGCTCACAAGATAGCATAGGAGTTGACGATGGTGTCGATATGATGGTGCAGGGTGTCAAAGCACGAGGGGTAAGAAGATCTTCGAGCACTCATCAATATTCTTGCTTATGCCTTGTTAGGGAACCGATTTATTGAGATATGTGAAGGGTTTACTTGGATAATAAGGGATTCGGAGGATTAGTTGTAGAACATGATTGTATCGTTGACAACTTTTCTACTGTGTTTGGTTTCTGGATCATTTATCGACGTGCGGCTACCCTCTCAGAAATGCGACAAGCCCGCACTGCGCACAATTGAACTCTTTGAGTAATCCTAGTTCGAGATGAAACCAACAATTTGTTTCTCGTCTCGAAAAATACATATAGTTCGTTTTCAAAAACATGAATGTTCATACGTTGCACTGGAAACCACTCCATGTCACTGTTTCCCGATCTCACTCTGCCAGGTGTGTGCCTTCTCGAATCCATTCCTGCCCATTTGGTCTAAGAAACAGGAGTTGACTTAGCTGATACTGCATGCAGAACAAGAACTAAAAAATTACTCACAGTCCATTAATGTCTTTTGAATCTCCTCCCGGGTGGTCATGACGAAGGGACCGTACTGGAAAACTGTCTGATCGAGAGGTTCACCGGCGACCTGTTGATTTACGGTAGATGTTCAGTACGATGCGGCTATGTACACACAGGAACCGTTACTTACAAGGATGAATTGTGTATCGTCGTCTCCGGATACCATATTGACCCCAGTTTCGCCTTTGTTCGCAGATAAGACGAGTGTGTGGAATGATTCAGCTGGTATAGTATCATTTCCAACGATTACAGATCCCTTCCAAACTGAAATTGCCGATTAGTATAATGTGTCATTATAATCAAAGTGAATGTTCAAGTTACTGTAAATGAAAGCAGTCCATTCTTCTGCTGTTAAAACTTCAGCGTTAAGAAAGAGAAAATGCAAAAAATACATACGTATGTCTTGGAAGACGGCGATACCCTTCTTACTGAAACTTAGGTGAAAGTACCAGCATCCTCCGAGGTGCCTTACGGGCGATTCCACGCCATGACTCTTGCCTGATATAACCTTGATCTTGACTGGACCCTCAGGACCTTCAGGATAGGCGGATGGTATTCTGAGAGAAAGAGCAAAGTGAAATGAACATCGTATCTTAACTGATTATACGATTCGGACATACTCCTTTGGTCCTAATTCCTGGTACATGGGGTCGACCATTTTGTACTGTGATATTGACGTCCTTTAGTCCGGTAGCACGAGATAAACTCGGGGAAAACTAACTTCTCTGGGCAGATCAATCCAGAGTTGCATTCCCCGAGGATCAGGGAGACCTTCTTCATGCACAGGCATTTCAGCGTGTATGATACCTTTGCCTGCACACATCCATTGTACGCCTCCCGTTTCTGTCCAATGATGAAGATTTATGAGCCTCGAAGTGAATGTGTGACTCCATGACTGAATTGCTCACCGATTGTTCCCTTGTGCCCAGCAGAGTCCTCATGCCGGCTTGTTCTAAGGAATGAAAAGAGCAATGGATGAGGAGAGAAAATTATATAGTATCACAGGAGTCGACTTCTTACCCTTCGAGCATGTAGGTCACCGTGGCTTGGCCGCGATGGGGATGATCGGGGAAACCCTGAAAAACCAGTGAGATCATTTGCGATGATGATTCATAGATAGCCAACTGACAGCTCCTTTTGAGATCTGGAAGTGATCTGTTGGAGTCCGTATTGAGCCCCTTCGAGAGAGAAGGTTTGATATTTAAAAGATAAAATTTTACCTAGCATCAGGAAGGGAGACAGGTTCCTTAGGGTCATGGAGCCAATGCTACGCCGAACAAGTGCTCCCGCGCCCTATATTGAATGACAATTACTATTAGGATACAAAGACACAAGTGGTTGTAGACTTACCTCAGGAGTCTCAACGGCCAAAACTTTCTTCACGATACTACGCGAAACAGACGCTACGGCCATATTTGATTCTATATTTGCAATGTTATTTGAAGACTTTGTCCTGTTGAAAGAAATCGAAACTAAGTTTGAGAGCTCTGGTCCGCTGTATAGATGTGCAAGGGCGATTGCAAGCGCAAGGGCAAAAATAGAGAGCCTTTTATACATACACAGCGAACAAGTTTATCAGCAAGTGTAACGCAGGCTGACAATATCGGAAGACAAGAGAGGGGAAATATTACTTCAAGTTTGTTGTATGACATTTTAGTGTGCGCTCAGTCATCACTGTCATCTAATTACCTGTTTGGGCCAGAAAGGCGCACGAGAATATGGCCAATGAGAATATGGCCAATGAGGTAGTGGGCGCTTAGTTGTGCTATCTGAATGCAACCTTCGTCTCCTCTGTTCAGAATGACAGTCAATATCACGAAATACAAGATCTCCTCTTTACCAATTCCACCTTCTTCTCAACTTCTTACACACAATCTAGTTCCAGATCCAGTCACAGGAGGAACTTCTGTCCCGAACTTTATTGAGAAGATTTTAGCCAAAACGCCTAGTGTTCAGCGACGTGCTCGGTTGACATCCCCAGAAACTCATTTTTCATATGTGACTCCGTTCCCTACCTCATTTCCTTACAATATTGAGCCTCCCTCTCCGGACAAGTCTGAAAATATAGATGACAAAGGTGCTTATGTAGAGAAATGGTTAGCAAGTAGGGAGGCGAGAAACCCAAAGGCTGATGTAACATCCGGATCCTCAGGCAAGTTACAGCTGCATTATTCGCTACTACCGGAAAACGACCAGCCCAGAATCCTGATTGGATTATCCGAGACCGGTCTAAGAGACTGTGTACCTCACTTGGATGTAGGAGATGCGTTCGCTATCCTTGGTGAACCTGCCCTTGTAGTCTCTGACACAGAAGGAGATGGGTCCAATTTCGAATCGGATCAAGAGGAGATTATAGCTGCCAGACAGGAAATGATTGACGTTCTTGGTGGTCGGGCTGTTCTCATGTCGCAAGACTACCCCAAATCGGAATCTAGGCCGGAAAGGGGAGGGTTCGCACCGTGGAGTCATCGATATTCGGGACATCAGTTCGGAACCTGGGCTGGTCAGCTGGGAGACGGGAGGGCTGTCTCTATCCGTGAGTTTTCCCGATTTTCTCTTTCCATTTCTCTTGCATGAACTCACACAGTGGCCACTTCACACCCATCCAAATCCAATGACGTTTATGAACTACAGCTCAAGGGAGCAGGAAGAACACCATATTCACGATCAGCTGATGGTCTTGCAGTGTTGCGTTCATCTATTCGAGAATATCTGGGCTCGGAAGGTACATACTGCTGCTATCATACGAATTGCACACTATCTGAAGACCATCTAGCTATCGCGGCCCTAGGAATTCCCACTACTCGGTCCCTGTCACTCATATCTCTGTCCTCCGTCGAAGTTCGGCGAGAGAGGATGGAGACCGCTTGTGTTTTCACCCGTATGGCGCCCTCTTTTATTCGCATAGGTTCATTCGAAGCGCTTAGTCCTCCAGACGGTCACAGTGTGGCTTTCTTCGGTGGTGGTCAGCAGAAACCTCACTGGGAGAGCTTACGGATCTTGGGAGAATGGGTTAGCAAGAAGGTACTCCGATTAGATCTGCAGGAAGGACAACCATGGGGCAAGGAACTTGTATTGGAAGTTTCGAGACGAAATGCAAAGATGGTAGCTGGTTGGCAGGCGTATGGTTGGATGCATGGTGTAATGAACACAGGTGTGTGTCACATTTATCGAATCCACCCTATCCATTTAAACGTTCCGACATAGATAAGTATGCAAGTCTTCCAAATCATTCGCATTTCTTTACCCATGCATCTGCCATTGTCTTAGCGTGTCGATTCTGGGTCTCACCATCGATTACGGTCCATTCGCATTCATGGATGTCTTTGACCCTGCACATATCTGCAATCACACTGATGACGGTGGAAGATATGCGTACAAGGTACGCGTCTTGTTGTGAGCTGATCTGGTCCTCTTTTGATGTTTCTGCAGTACCAACCCACCATGATGTGCGTATCATACTGTATGAATGTGGTTGTATCGATATACTGATGTTCGTTGTTGCAGAATGTTTGCCCTGCGTGCCCTGCTCAACTCGCTCGCCCCCTTGATAGGCGCAGAAATGGAATCTGGGAAAGCGGTTTCCCCGGACTGGGCTTCCTCCGCCTCCAACGAAAAGATAGACGAATGGCGGCAGCATGCAACGTCGGCCATCAAGGATGAAATGGAGACAATATTCCAGGAAATTTGCAGCACTGAGAATGGTGCTCTGATGCGAAAAGTGGGTGTATATTCTTGAATATTCATTTCTCCTCCCAGTCTTACTTACTTGGCAGAGACTTGGTCTACGTCGTTCTCTTCCTACCGATGAATCCCGATTCATCCAACCCCTGCTGACCATGATGGAAAATCATCGATTAGACTTTCATCGCACTTTTAGGCTGTTAAGTTTTTTCAGATCACCTGCGTCGGATAATGATAATGCCAGGTTCATTCAACAATTATTGGACAATGTTTCGCCTACAGATAGACAGATGGTCAACACAGATTCAGCGAGGAAAGAGTGGGAAGAGTGGTTGGAAAGGTTCAAAGGACGTATACAAGAAGATCAGATGTTTTGCAAAGATGACGCAGGCAACGTCTCCTCGGCGGTGTCACTAGATGATTTGTATGAATTGAGAGTGAAAGAGGCCAAGAAAACAAATCCTCGGTTTGTACTGAGGCAGTGGGTGTTGGAAGAAATCATCAAGCGTGTTGAGAGTGATCCGGAGAAGGGTAAAAGACAATTAGCCAAAGTCATGCATGTAAGTTCGTTCTCTTTTCATCAAAGAAATCTCTGTAAGGCCAATATATATTTCACAGATGGCATGTAGTCCATTCGAGGCATGGGGTGCAGAGTGGGAGGAGATGTCAGAAGATGGGAACGGAGAGGGTTTGAGTGCGGAGGAGAAGGAGGAGAGGCGATATTGTGACATTGGTGAAGGGAGCATGCTTGGATTTCAGTGTAGTTGCTCCAGTTAAAACCTGAAGGTAAGGTATTGGAGAAGGTCAGATGGGTGATTTTTGGGACAATATTTGTATCATTGTTACTGGGTTTGTTGTACATGTCTGTGTCCTTAACCAAAATACAAACCAGAGCTTTTTTACTCCTCACAATGAACACACCATCCCTCCCACTCGAACCTTCCCTTCTGTATGTCGACAATCATCCGCCACATACCTCGGCTCACAGGGCCCATACCACCTTCATGCAACGGTAAGACCAAGTCCCTCGCCGGCTTCTTTACATCATCCTGGAACCCAACACGACCTATAGGTGTGAGAACAACAGCTGTGCCCACAGCAAACATTTCTTGTAATATGTCATCTGCAAGCCACTGGTCCATGTCAGCAATGGTGAATGCTCGTTCTTGCGGGTATAGACGTTGAGTAGAGGATACACCAGGAAGTGTAAGTTTCCCAGCTGAATGTGCTTCGGCAATGGCCAGAACGGATTCTCGGGTGACACCAGGCAATATGGTTCCATCCAAAGGAGGAGTGATAAGGTCAATATCTTGGAAGTGGAAATTTTGGTTAGACTGGAATGCGAGATAACATTGTGAAAGAGAAATTCCTGCTTACCACCATCTTCTCTGCCTATAACAACGAAGATGTTCATTGCACCCGCCTCCGTAACCTTCCACTCAGGCTCATCCCTTAATAGCCACAAGATCTGGTCATATCCTTGCTTCGCTGCCATCCGCTGGGGCAGGAATCCCGGAGAGTAGTTCCCCGCGACCTTGTGCGATCCTGTTCCACCAGGCCATGACCGAACGTTTTCTGCGGCAGCTAGTAAGGAGATAGGTTTTGGTCCCGTGCGGAAATATGGGCCTGTAGGAGATAAAATGACATAGAGAAGGGCATGGTCGGAGGCGGAGACACCCAGAGCTGAACGGAAAAGGTCTCAACAGGGATATAGATGCTGTACAAGGATAATGAGCCTACCTGATCTAGTTCCGATGATAGTGGGTCGAATATACAAACTATAACCTTCGATATTAGGGATCCATCTTTGGTCAATGGCGACCAATTTTTTGATTAACTCCAACAACGCATTCGGGTTGAAAGGCTACATATAAATCGTTGACCTTGGATTCGTCAAACGAATGGAGGATGTAGGGACATACCGGTAGGGCGAGCCTTTCGGCTGATCGTGCAAGACGCGCCATATTCTTCTCTGGTCTGAACAGCCGTGGCGCACCATCAGGACCAATGTAAGCCTACATATATCAACCAACAATTCACCCTGGGTGTAAACTAAAAGCCGACATAAAAAATTTCATCTCTAACCTTCATCCCTTCGAATGTATTCGTTGCATATTGAAAACAACTAGAAGCCGGGTCCAACGTAAACGGACCATAGGGCTTGATTTCCGGTGCGGACCATCCAGTTACAGGATCGAAGGAGGCAACAAGCATGTGGTCTGTCATTGTCTAGCATGAAAAAATAGTAAATGTTAAGACCCGGAATATCGCAGTGATTAATGCAACTCACACTACCAAAGACGAGGCTTTCAGGATAGGGTATCGGCTTGAGAGATTTACTTAGAGTGACAGTGAGTTTCGAAGGCTACTGGATATATGAAAAAAGAGAGGCGGAAGAGGAGTCGAAGGAGCACTTACATCGAGATCCGGAACTGGTATAGGTCCTTCGAGGTGTCCATTGCCCACAGATTTCCACTCGGGGTTGGTCATTGTCGTGTACTGAGTATCACTAGGGAATCTGGCGGACTTGCGGAAGGGGGCTCGAAAAAGCAGAAATGTCGTTGGAATAAAAAAACATGATCGGAGTCACTTCAAATTTCTGTACCATCACCATGTGATGTTCGGCTTCGGCGGCGGGCCTTTCCATGAGCAAGGAAGGGTACTATCGGTATGTACATTCATACTTGAGTACCCACCAAAGGGATTAGTGAGGAAACAAGCTTACTGTAGCCGTATTAATGTCGTGAGCGAGGTAGTCCCAAACATCGAAGTGAAAATTCAGACGTCCTATCTGGAGTTGATGAACCTGAATGAGAAGAAATTCTTTCCCAGTCGTTGTAGGCCTGCTCGCTGAGCTAGCATTTAAGTGAAACCGTGTTAAATATCTGTGAAGGTCGACCACATCACATTACAATTATAGCGGATCGCCCTAGGGAATGACTGTTAGGTATTGACATTGAAGATTATCATTCTGTTGGGTGAACTGTTGAGCACGTGGGATGCCGACTATTCATGTTATCGCCGAGTTAATGATCAGTCAACGGAAATTGTATGAGCTCCCTGTCTCTGGCCGCCATCTTACATTTATATCCATACTTTCTATCTATTTTATCGCTAACTCAGCATGCCAGCTCGTTATACGGCTTTGCCTTCACATGACGAAGTAAACTCGAGGGAATTGGCTGATGCATTTGGCTCAGAGGACGAAGATGAAATGACAACTCTCCAAAACCATCACACACCTCAATTTCGAGATAATATGGACGTAGAAGCGTATGCTGGACTTCCACCCGCTACACCCAGCGCCGTACCTGGCACATATGATTTCGAGAGGGACTACGACGTTCCCCCACCTGGCTCACCTCCTCCATCTTCTCGTGCGTTGCCGAATAATTTCAGCAGTAACATTGGGTTCCTTCCAACTTCTCCTATTCGACACACCTTTGATCGTCGTCCAAGGAATTCTTTCTTTCGTCGGATCATGGGCGCTGTATTACCAACCCATTACTCACAAATACCTACGGAAGATTCTCCAGAATCTATGGGTCCACGTCATTATGTCGGAGGTGGCTCCGACAACGATGGTGTCTTTGCAAATGTCATGGCTAAACCTGCTCCTGTATCTGAATCTCGGATCGTCCGAGATCCCAATGGCAATATTCACCTCGTTCCAGAGGAAAACCAGAAAGAGCCACCGCCTTCATATGCTGCAGCTCAGGCTGATGCTGTCCCTGCCTATTGGGAAACTACCGTTCATGCCCCCGCATTAACAAACGGAGGTGAAGGCGCAGATGGAACTATGCTCATCGACGATTTACCTTCAGGATCCGTCTGGGTATTCTTTGTCAATCTCATCATATCTTTCTTTTTTCAATTCGTTGGCTTCTTACTTACTTTCATCCTGCATACTTCTCACGCAGCCAAATATGGCTCCCGCGCCGGACTCGGACTTACTCTCATCCAGTACGGTTTTTACTCTCGCAGCGCATCCGTTGCTGGTTGGAATGTCGACGGCAATGGTGATGGAGTTGAAATCATCACTACCGATCGGACTGACCCACCAATTCCGACCTCTTTACTGAATGACACTGGAATTGTTGATCCTAGTGAACAGGAGGTGGTATCCGGGGTTAGTTCTCGCGATTGGCTCTCTTTTTTGCTGATGACAGTAGGTGAGTATGAGTATTACTATGAGATTGTCATGCCAGTGAATGATGTTCATGCTGTCTTCTAGGCTGGTTCCTATTGCTCTCATCAACCATATCATTCTGGCGTGTCAAGAGATGGGAGTCATCCATCCGTTCTTCCACCTCTTCCACCTCTGCCCCTCGCTCTAACGAACAATCTACACCAAACTCACAATTCCTCACCCAGGCAGACCTCGAAAACGACGTTTTCATGCGACGAAACCTCGCATCTGTCTTTGTCATCAACTCTGATGATGAAGAACAAACCGCGCGAGATGCAATCATCGCAAATGGCGGCGGAGGAACACTTGGTGGTGGTGCAGTCGGAGGAGGATTGTTTGGTTGGGGAGCAAGTGCGGGCAGATTACTCGTTGACGAGAATGGACATGCGATTGTTATTCCAGGTCAAGAAGCTCTCGAGGAAGCTAGGTTGGCTCGGGATTTAAGGGCTGCAGGACTATTGTGATATCTCTGGGTGAAACTCTGCGGAGTATCCTCCTTTTTCCTGCCCGACCATGAAACCAATTTTTTGTAATCGCAGCTTGCTACGAGTCACCTGATATTGTATTTATTGATTTATTGCTAGCACTATTGGATATATTTGTACTATCGATAACTTTTTTGCATGAACTGAGCAGAGTTAAAGATAGACGCTCGGATGTCGCGTTACTTTTCAGCGTTTAAGTTGGTGACGCGTCCTTTGGACCTTCCTTCGTTCTTTACCATGGCCGACGATATTGTCTTACCGATTCCGAATCTTTCAGCCGCTCAAAACCTCTTTATCCTTTCAAATCCTTCACTGAGCCGCTTACACGATGAAGCTCGCGAATCTGCTCTCAAAGCAATCAAGGACGACCGTACGTCCTCTCCTCAGTGCAAACCCGCGTAACCTTCTGATAGTCTTCATACAGAAATGGCTCCATACTACCAACTTGCAACTTCTTCGTCAAAACCACTGCTCCCCCTGGATTCGGATCTTCTTACTTCTATGCAAGAAGTAAACACCGCTACATTGAAATCACTTGACGAGACTCTTGAGTCCGCAACAGCAACTGAAGGAGAATCAGAGATCTCCGACGCTCTCAAAGCTCGTGCAAACTTTCTGACCCGTATCGGAGAGAAGGACAAAGCTATTGAAGCCCAGAAACTTGCTCTAGAAAAGACGCCAGGTCTGGGAAGCAGGATTGATATTGTTTTGACCCTCGTTAGAATTGGGTACTTTTGGAATGACGAATCATTGATAGTGTGGGGTTTGGACAGGGCAGAAAAGTAGGTGAAATGGTTGCGCTTCGCTCGAACATAGCGTTGATAGAACGCTACAAGGTTGATTGAGGAAGGTGGCGACTGGGATCGAAGGAACCGTTTGAAGGTGTACCAAGGACAACACCTTATTTCCAACCGGCAATTTAAGCGGGGCGGTGAGCTCCTCTTGGATGCTCTTTCCACATTCACCGCTTCCGAACTAGTCAGCTACAACGAATTCATTTCGCTGACCGCTGTCGCTGGTGCTCTGACTTTAGGCAGAGTGGATTTGAAGAAGAAGGTTGGCATTATTTCGTGCTTTACCGTGTGGATCTTCTACTTTAACGTGAATTTACATATAGCTCATCAATTCACCAGAGGTGAACCAGACACTGCCTGAACTCCCTGTCCTTGGTGATGTGGTCAAAAACCTCTACGAATGTCATTACGATAAGTTCTTTCATGCTCTAGGTAGGTCAACCACGGCATGTCGCAATTAAGATCCGTACTGATCGTTTTTTTGCAGCTCGTGTAGAACAAGAAATACTCCTTCCTTCTCGTATTCTGTCTCCTCACGCGCGCTTCTATGTGCGTGAAATGCGTATCCTTGCATATGCACAGCTTCTGGAGAGTTATCGAAGTTTGACCCTGGAGAGTTTGGCGCAGGCCTTTGGTGTCAGCGTAGACTTTGTTGATAGGTTCGAATCTCTATATAGCTTTTTCCACTATGTTTATATACTGACATAACTCTGTGTGGGCAGCGAACTGTCACGGTTCATTTCAACAGGACGTATACACGCTTCAATAGACAGAGTACACGGTGTTGTTGAAACAACCAAAACGTCGGAAGTTTGGGGTAAAAAGACGCTGCAGTTTGAACAGGTTATACGTCAGGGTGACATCTTACTCAATGAGGTCCAGCGGTTGAGCAAAGTCCTGTATTAGTCAATTAATACAGCATGCAATGATTGCAATGATATAGCAGACCCTAGCAGACCCTGCTAGTAAGTACAGTACGTATATACCTGAATTATATAGATATATGATCATCAGCCTGTTCCATGAACATGGATGGATAAAATAATGAAGTTGTAGTGGATACGTACGGTCAGTGAAGATATATGATATAGCGTATATGCGTTCTAATAGCGGGAAGATACCCCAAATGATGATGCGTAACGACGTAATGATGTTCCAAGATGGTAAGATGGATACAAGAAGCTGTATAAGCCCGTGGAGCCGATGGTCTTGAATGTAAAGATTGAAAGCAACTGCATTATAACTTATTTTGATCTCCACCGAATCGTGTATAAGCGGGGTCATCGCGTGAAGTGTCTGGGTGTAGCTGTAATTTGCCTTCCCATAAGGCAGCTGATGATTTTGAGGGATCGTTCGAGGTCGGATCAGACAGAGTACCGCGTGGGCTATATCCATGAGTGGCAACTGCCCCAGCAATCAGCGTAGGTGCCATCGTGAGGATTGAAGAGCTGAAGGAATAGTTTAATAAACAGTGTCGTATCATTCGACAGACACGATACACTCACATCCGTAATGGTTCCTGGTCTCTACTCAATCTGGCAGAACGACTCTTGACAACAAACGAAGACGAGCGTAAACGGCCTCCACGGACATGAGAGAATGTACTGAGATTATCCCGAACCAGAGAAATGGCTCCGTGCCAGCCCTCTTGATCGACTGTTGAGGTAGGTAATACTTCTGATGACTTGCCAAACAGACCCAGCTTATCGAATAATTTTTCAAATGGTTCATTGGGAAGAATACGGATCAGAGCACCCAGAGGAATAGACACGAAACCGAGCGCGAGGGAAATACCCCAGACTTTGCCATCAACACGGGTGACTTGGAATGCGGAACCACCGACGAACACAATGAGGACTTGAACGACAATTTCTACAAAAGGTAAAGGGTCAGTTGAAAGCAATCGAGTTATAATGCATCACAAATTACCGATGAGGGTAATGGCGATAAAATACCAATTCCTCATGACTCCCTCGAAGATGTTCAGCTTCCTATCTAGCCTTCTCGAACTGACAGAGTTGAAGATTTGGGCAAACACGAATGTGTTGAAAACCATGGTTTGAACAATTGTGTTATTTGTGGTAGACGATTCGATACCAAGAACTTGGAGACCGAGGAAATGCAATATGAGTGTGATGATAATCTGGTAGGTGCTTTGGAACAGGATTTGTTTATACATGTCGACGGTAAATAGCGGAGCGTTTTTGGATTCAGGTTTTCTGTTAAGAAGAGCTTCAGATGCAGGGTCAGTGGCCAGAGCTAGAGCAGCAAATGTATCCATAATGATGTTGATCCAAAGAAGTTGAACGGCGGACAAAACAGACTCCTCCTCGTTGGAAGCCACAGCAGACACGAAGGTGATAACGACTGCGGTGACATTGGTAGAGAGCTGAAATTGCAAGAATTTTCGAACGGCATCATTAACACAACGTCCCCACATGATAGCTTTGACGATGGATGCAAAATTATCGTCCATAAGAATGATATCAGAGGCTTCCTTTGCCACCTCCGTGCCCGCAATGCCCATAGAGAATCCGACGTTAGCTGTCTTCAGAGCAGGCCCGTCATTCGTTCCGTCACCAGTAACACCTACGAGGTCACCGATGTGCTTCAGAGTCTCCACGAGAACCTTCTTATCTTCTGGAGAAGAACGCGCAAGGACTTGTAGGCGGGGCACGATCTCAATCATTTCGGGCTGCGAGAGTTTGCGAAAAACAGGGCCTTCCATGATAATACCACCTTTGGTGAAGATGCCGCATTGCGAGGCGATGGAGCGAGCTGTAAGCACGTTATCTCCCGTACACATCTTCACAGTGACACCTGCTCTATGGCACTTGGAGACAGCCTCACGAACACCGTCACGCAAAGGATCTTCCAAGCCAGCAATGGCAACTAGAGTCAAATCCTGAGCAAGGTCGTTGAAGTCAGCCTCTCCTTCTTCATCCACTGTCATTCCGGCCGGCGGCCACTGTTCGAAGTCTCGATAGCAGACTGAGATGGTGCGAAGCATTTGATTGGCGTAAAATATGATGGTTCGACTGATGTTATCCGCCGCGAGTTCGTCAATCTCTCGAGTCTCTATACGATCATCCTCGTAAGCGGGTCGGTCTTGTCCAGGTCTACCAACAACAATGTGTTTGGTACACTTCTTGCTCAGGATTTCGCTCGCGCCCTTGACGTAGAACCGATATCGTCCTCCTGTACTGATAACGACGCCCATGGACTTACGTTCGCTGGAAAAAGGAATCATCTGCAAAACTTTGCCTTTCGATCTAGCCAATCCTTCTTTGTTGTCGCTCTCTTCGTCGCCAGCCGAAAGCCCGTACGCAGTGCGAGTCTCGCGGTAATCCGGCCATCCCAGCTCGCTAGCAAATTTCAAAAATGCTGTCTCTGTCTTGCTGCCAACGAATACCATTTCACCCGTGTTCGGATCAGTGTCCTGAAACGCCGTGGAGTTAACCGCAATGGCCTCGTTGAATAGTTCTTGCGTAGCGGGGGATAGAATAGTGTTGAGTTGAGACTGATCCAAAGAAAAATCGTGAATGTGTTTCCTCGTAGCTGCTGCAACCGCAGCTTGACTAGGCTTCTCCTCGGCATTGGTTCTGCCCTCATTCTCCTTCAAGGTGCGAACAAACTTGGCATGGATACCAACAGAGCCAGCAACGACAGTCATGTCATTTTGGGTCAGAGTGCCGGTTTTGTCGGTGCAAACGACAGTAGCATTCGCCATAGTCTCACAGGATCCAAGAACACGGACCAGAAGCTTTTCCTTTGTCATTCGCTTTGTCGCAAACGCAAGCGCAATTGTGACAGCCAGGGGCAGTCCTACAAAAAAAAAAAAGAATAAACGGGTGCCCGTTGCGGTAAAGAAAAACACGAATGGCTATACCTTCAGGAACAGCAACCACAATCAAAGTGACGGAAATGATCAGGATATTGACAAAGGCAATACCTTTCTCGCTGGCAGATCTAACCGGTTCACCGGTTCCCAATTGAACAAAGAATCTAATCATCAACGCTGTGAACAAGATTAAGCCAGCGGCCGAACCAAGTTTGGCGATGAGTTCCGCGAGATCGTTGAGTTTGAGCTGCAGCGGAGTATTTTCTGTGTCACCACGAAGAGCTGCCAATACCATTTTAGTTCGGGTAGAAGATTGTTAGATCGATAGGGGAATTACGTACCCATCATAATACGGCCATTGAAGCTTTTTTGACCGACCGCGACAACGACATATCTCCCGACACCCTCGAGCACTTTGCTACCAGACACCACGAAGCAGTCAACATGGGCCGGTTCAGACTCGTGTGCTAATAGTAAATCAGGAATTACTCTCACTGATGGCAAGGAAAGCCGGGACTAACCCTCGGCGTGCTTCTTTCGCAGGGCTGTCCAATCATCCCAAGAAACCTTTCGAATCGCGTCGCTTTCACCCGTAGCAGCACTTTCGTCACATCTGCAGTTGTGGCCACTGATAAATACACCATCACAGGGAACGATTTCACCAGGTTCTAACAGCGCAATGTCACCCACGACAACTTCCTGTGAATTATAAACGGTCAGTTGTCCTACCAAGAGGAACAATTTCACAAGATCTTACCTTGATGTCAATAACTTTTTCAACCCCGCCGCGAATGACTTTGACTCCTCGCTCCTCCTTCTTGTCGTTCAAGGACTTGAACTGTCGTTCTTTCTGCCAGTCATTTAGAGAACCGACGATGACCTGATGGCAATGGTAAGTTGTGAGATGAATATTGTCAGAAATGATACGAACCACTATCAGGATAGCAACAACAATTGCAACACCCTCAACCCAATCCACTTTAGGTCCTGCGTCCGGAGCTCGTGGAGTACCTGATCACGAATTAAAAATTCGCATGACAGAAATTTCGATGATTACTCACCAAAATCTTGGAAAAAACCCAACGCCAAACTCACTACTGCGGCTATACTTAGCAAAATTAAAACCTTGTCCTTCATCGCAGCTGCCATTAACGCAAGTAATGACTTGCTTTTCCTGACTGGAAGTGTATTGTGACCATATATTTCTCTTCTCTTCTCTAAACTTGAGTGAAAAGCACCAGAAGCATCGAACGTTTGTGGGTCAAGGGCCCCAGTAGGGCTTGGATCCTTCTCCTTCAAAGGATAGGAGTTGATCGAAGGGGTTGATCCAGCTTTCACGATATCACCCTCGCCATCCTCGGCATCTGGCTGAGTGAGCACAATAGCTGGTGTCAATGGCGGATGGCGATGGGAAACACCCTCCCCCGCTCCAAGCTCATCTCCTCCAACACCCTGTCTAGTGACTTCGGTCTTCCCTACGTCTAATTCGTGTGTATTTTCGTGAAAGTCGCGATTATTTCGTAAAACTCCAACGTGAAGTCCCCGCGTCGGATCTGCACCCAAGCCCTGCAGTAGTCCATCCTGACCTCCGAGACTCGCCAAAGAATCATAACTTTTGGGGTCAAGTAGACGCGCAAGGGTTAACGGGGAGAAAGCAAACGGAGCCGGAATTATATCTTCATCCTCGATCAACTCAACTTGAGCCTTTAATCCGTCCTCGTGGATTTGTGCTGCATCGTCGTCTGGAGATGCGCGGCCTTTCCCCTTACGAAGTGGTGATGTTGATTCTCGTGAACGACTCCGGCTGGGAATCCGTGTCACCTCAGTCGTATTTGTTTTGATCTGACTTAGCTCGTTGGTACCGCGAGGCGAATGGGAATCTGGGTCCGTGCCAGTTTCCGTGTTTGAGGACGCAAAACTGTTGTCAGTTGCCGTACTTCCCTTCCGCCTGTGTGAACTCCCAGTGTCCTGCCCCATGCTGCTTGGGGACAACAAAGCATACGAATTTCCGCCACTTCTCGCGTTCGGATGGTTGTCCCGGAGGGCGAGAGTCGATTTTGGCTCGAAGTGCACCGATGACCTGAACGACAGAGTCGGAGATGGTGGTACAGAGATGGTGGAGCCATCGTGTATAGAGGCACTATCAGCTGCACTGCTGGCTGATGAATTGGGTGAAGGAACATCAAGACGACCTGCTGTTATTGGTGAGAGAAGACTGGTGTCCCAGATTGGCAAAGGCGAGCTGGCTGGAGAAGACAGCGAGAAAGAATGAGTAGGAGATGAGGAAGAGCCTGGGATGTCATGGTCGTCGTTGTCAGGAACGTTGATGTCAGGCACTTGTATGCGAATCTCTGGGGAATTGTGGGCAGACATGAAAAGTTTGATGGAGGAGAATAAAGTCTACTTTGGAGTGCTGCGCGTAAAAACGACTTGAAGTACCACGGGAAGTCCTAAAAGAATATTCAACAATTCATGGCACTATATATGTAATTGCCTTTTTCGGAGGGCAAAGGTGTTAAGTAAACCAGTGCGAACCAGTTCGACTGCGTCATTTTCAAGCGCCGGCGAAGTTTATGAGTTGCTCCAGCTCCGCCTCCGCAACACCATTGTGTTTTTTTTTCAAACCTGCTTTCAGTTTATCTATGATCGACAGCCTCAACCCCCCCATTTTACATGAAAAGCCCAGCCTTGCCAGTATGACTGGCCATATGGTATCAGAAACAGCAATGGCAGGGCTGAGGCTCATCATACCTTACCATGGTCTTAGTCTGAATATCATGATAGCTATTAATCTCTCCTGGTTGCGATTTGGTTATCCTTGGCAATTTCTAAGACCGCAATCCTACTCTCTCCCACTGCTCTCCGAACAAAACGCTCAACACCAATTCGTGATCGTGTGATGCGTAACAGCGTGAGTTTCACCCTTGACTTCATTCAGAATTCCAGTGCGAACACCTTCACAGGGAATTGACTCTATGTGTCAGCTCGTGGAACACCCTCAATGATTTTAACGGTTCGTCAGCATGAAGGTGTTCCGCTAATCTCTGAGTTTGATCACAAATAGGTGATCAAGACACCCTCTCAAATTTCGAACGTTTACGATGTTGTCAAAGCCTTCGAGATATCATCGCCTATAGTCGCTAGGCTGTCTTTGCATCTCAATAGCGAATGTCACTCTCCGAAGTTTTTGCGTTATCAAGATGAACTTCTAACCAGCTTTTCGCTCATTGACTAGTATTGACTGCAATAGTGCATGGTGCTGTTCCTCTCGATTTCAACTGCTAATCGGAACTTTGAAGTAGAGGATTCGAAAATTTCGAATGCCCATGATAAATATCCTGTGCTGGGATGGAAGGTCCGACAAAATGACGGCCCTGCCTGCTTACTACAGCCACTGCGCTCTGGATGAAGGATAGTAATGTTTCTTTTTTTCCTCGGCGCGGTTGCAGCTAGGTGCCGTTAAAAACTAACTTGACCATGCAATATCCTTGACCCAGAGAAGGCCCCAATGCCATCTAGCCTGAGTCTACTCTCGCGACGCCACGTCAAACAGCCTCGAACGGGCCAGGTTAAGCGTAGGTTCGTCGCATGTGTATCGGTAGCGTCCCCGAGTACCTTTTCTGTATCGCAAAAATTTATCCTCCTTATAAGATACACCGCTATTCCTAGTTCTCTCTGCTCAATTGTAATAACGAAAATACTATTATGACAGTGGGCATCATAAGTGACGACTTTTGTACATATATAGTACCTATCTAGGTGCTAAGAATTCTCTGGCTCGGGCATCCATATGTAGAAAATAATCAGCGATCACGGTTGAAGGTGCAAATGTGGCAGAACATCGTATTGTACTCGCTATGCTAACCTACGATGGATATGAATCGTTTCTGTATTTGTGTAATTGTCTTGACTGCGATACACACTGAGATATACATGACAGGATAGTTGCACGTTGCGATTATAAGCACACGACTTAAACATGAAGACCAGTCACCTCCTGTAGTCGTATGTCGCATAAAGCATCTGAGAAGATTGCGACATTGGGGTGATAGGTCTACAGCATGGTCACCTCAAATCAGAACAGACAGTGATACCACTACTACAGCGCCGCAGTATACAGATCTCAAGATGATGGCGATGTTTACCGTAGATTTGGGTTCGTGCCTTCCACGAAAGACTCTTTTCATTTGTGAGGAGTCAGACTCCCGGTCAGATCAGGGTTTCCACAATTAGGTCGCACGGAAGGCAGGAACGGCCCGATAGTTGAAGTTGCATTCACTTTGCTACGCATCCTTCATTCTCCCTTCGTAGCCTAAGTGCCTTCTCCTGGGTCCTTGACGCCAATTTGACGCTTGGTATACTCGCTTTGACACCAAGAACTCTTCGGATTTATTTACCAGACGCCGAAACCAGTTTGGCGCTTTCTAGCATCACTGTCTCAACAGCAATTCGTCCGGATCGGGACATTGAGCGCCCTCGCGCGCCTGTGACGACTGATTGCTTTTTTTTTCTTGATTCAAGGTCCAAATGACAAAAGTTCGCGGGTTAAGTTTGCAGATTGTACATGAATAAATGCTCAATCCAAATTTCGAATTGGAGCTTTTATTGATGTGTGGTCCATGGCTTGTATAACTAGTATTACTTCAATTTCTGAACTATCAAGAATCCGACGTGCGTACACATGCCCTATTGACTCTTCAGATCTTAGGAAGCTCCATGTTCAACATGCTGCCATCGCATGTAAGTTGCAGCAAAAACTCTTAGAATTGTCTCGAAAATAGAGAAGATCATTGTAGCCACACTAGTCAAATTTACTATGGCAAGAAAAAAAAGCAAAGATAAAGCCAAAAACATGGGACACGGTAGTTATTAAGACTCAGGAGCTTTTGACAGCGATTTAACCTTCACTGACTTCACCTTAAAGCAGGCTCTTGCCGGTACCTGCATGAACAAAGACTGTCCGCCAGTCTCTGGCACCTGGGGGAGGTCAGAGGGCTGGTATGAAATTTGACTCTCTTTTCACCCCGGCGCTTTTAACAACGGCAGTCAGTACATCGATTTGAAGAGAACTACCATTACACCTTTCGATCTAAATGGAGTTGAGTTGAGAGGGATGCTTTATAGATAGTGGCAGATAGAAATCGGGTGCAATGAATGTGGTTTGTCATGGTCTTCATTTGAGTGCTGTACGAATCATCGACCTCCTATAGTTATTAACCTGGTTTGAGACTCCTTAGTTACTTCATTGTTAAATGTAATAGAGCAGCCATCTGAGCTCACGGATATTTATTTACTAACTTGAATAGCACCTGTGCTAGACGCCAATAGCTTCTTCGAGTTTGTTCAAGTTGATTGAGCGAGTAACAAACTTGGTGCTCAGAGAGGATACTGGACCTGTAACTTCAGGCCTCAGGCCTCAGACCTCAGGTTGAAGTTAGAAAATTGTTGAAGCTGGTGAGCCTGCGAGAGCCTGAGCCAGCGCTTCTTAGCGTGCTTTTTATTCCCGGCCGCGAGCCGCGGCGCGCATTCCGGCATACAGCACGAACTTCAACTCGACCAACACTCTTGCCCAGAAGTTGCAAGTCAGTTGCAGTCAATTCGTCAGTTTGGATCTGATTCGCCTGATAATCAAAGTTCAAACTGCAGAAACGAACTCTGCACCAGGTCGGGTCGTAAATCGAGCTAGCATAGTCACTACGAACACATCATTCGATGGTGTACTTATATCGTCAGTGACGGTCAGTCTGAATACTCGAGACTACATAACTGACACTGTTACCCATGGACAAAATTTGCTGTTGGATGTTGGTATGCACTAGCCTTCGCTCAGGTCAACGTCCGCACCAGGAAAGGGCAAGCTATACCTGCAGGTAAAGGTTTCCCTTCGAGCGGAAGCAGAACAAAGACGCTGTGGTCTAAGCTGTTTGGCATATCAATTTCCATTGAAACTCGAAGGGAGTTAGCTAAGACAACCTGCCTTCAAGGCAGTAAAATTTGAACTGCCTGGGTGGATGCCTCCAATGTCAATGATATTCATCTGCAAAGCTCGAGTTTTCGGCTGCGACTGTCAAGCCCGATTCTTGCGCTCTTGAAGCACAGGTTTTGCAGATACAGTTTTGTTGTATCCCACAATCTTGAGTTTCCAACAGCAGTAATTGATTAAATATTCATTTACAGGTACGAAGATCCTTCCTCACCCGTGCTACTGCCACGGGTGTTGAATTCAAATGACTTGAATTGGGTTAACGCTGGTCTTCTATTCCTTCAGTGTGAAGTTCGTTACGGATGGGTATAGTATGCTCGAGTCGTACTAATGCAAATCGAACCAGTACTATAATGTAAACTTGTATGTCCGTTTTTTTATTTCCATGGCCCAATGCTATCTGGCGCCTCCAGGATGGCTTCCATTGACATCATTAACAGCGGCGAGTTGGGGTGAATAAAATCAAGTTCCCAACTGTGTAATGACTAGTAGAGCTTTTAATCTCAAGGCTCTCCTCATCCCCTTTAGGCTTGTGCCGGTAAAAGCTGGCGAGGAACTGCAAATGTACCATCCTCAGACTCTCTGAGGCGCAGAACAAAGCCTTGGAGTAAAATTCGAAGTACGCTTATAGTGAGAAGGTGTTACTACATATATATCCTTCTCCAGCAATCGGGAGATCATTTTTATATCTGAAATGCTTGAGGGTTTTGTCTAGAGAAGTTTTACAGCTTTTCGTCTCCAAATAGGTTGCTATAAATCAGATTTATTTCATATGCCACGTTGACCTGTGGGATATTTAGAATCAACGGACGATTGTACTATGCAGGAAACAAGGTAAGCATGCCCACTCCACTTCCCAAATTTGTTCAAGCTCACTTTCCCCCCCTACTTATTGTATCCCATCCCGGCGTGTGTCTCGCGCTGTCAAAGCCCTGAAGATTTTACTTGGCATATTCGCAATTGTGGGCGACGTACTGACACTTGGAAATACAGTTTCAAGACAGGCCGCCAGTTCAAGGATTACCATGTACATGAATTGAATCCAGCAGTGAAAACGGTATATGCAAAGTCCCAGTCTTCAAAATTCTCTCGACAAGGATACCCACTGCGGTTTTATTTACCAGCATCTACGCAGCTTCTTATGATCCTTCGGACCGTTGTACAAAATTAGTTCGTGTTTTCTTGGTAATGTACACCTATAACACGACAAAAAGAAAAGTATATTTATGAGGGACGGTTGCACAGGGAACAAAAAAAGCCTTAAGCACCCAAATATAAACATAAACATCTAAGACAGTAAACGTCCTTGATCTGGTAGAATTTTATACTATGCCTTGATGGAGGGAGGCTCTGGAACGGAATGTCCAAACCCTCCTGCCTCACCTTTCGCTGTCAACACCGCCTGTCCTTCCTTTTCCTTACCCACATCCCCAGGTTTGATGCGGGTCATCTCTTTAATGAAGCTCGTTCCCCAGAACGCCGCACTGTATTTATTCACGTACTTGAACAGCTTTCTATGGTTTTCAGCGCGCGTAGGGGCATCGATAATCACAGCTTCGTGTATAGCGTCCGCAACTTGCTGAGAATCCCATGGATTGACAACAATCGACCCATTGAGGCTTTGTGCGGCGCCGGCGAACTCGGATAGGATCATGACACCTTGGCGGGCTTGCTGGCAAGCGATGTATTCGTAAGAAACCTGAAGCAGTTTCAGCGTAAGCACGTGGATAAAGCTAAACGGATAGCATAAACTCACTAGGTTCATACCGTCACGAGTACTGGTCACCAAACACACGTCAGAGACGGCATATAACGCGCAAAGTTCGTCGAAGGGCAAGCTCTTGTGCATGAAGTGAATCGGCATGAAGTCAACGGTCCCAAAGCGTCCATTGATACGACCAACCAGTTCGTTCACAATAGATCGAAGGTTCTGATATTCTTCAACGTCCTGACGTGAGGGAACGGCGAGCTGAACTAGCACGACCTTGAAGGAAATTAGGATATTGCAAGAACGTTACAAGAAAATACAACGAACTTTGCCTATCCATTCCGGGTGTTGAGAAAGGAAAAGCTCCAATGCATGAAGCTTTTGAGGAACTCCCTTAATGTAGTCCAATCGGTCAACACCAACAATGACTTTCATACCATGGAACCGCTGCTCGAGTGCAGCGATTCGCGCTTTCACCGAATCTTTTTTGAGGTTCTTGAGAAAGGCGTCAGAATGTCACATACATGACGCGTTTGAAAGGCACTGTACCTCAACAAATGAGCCAGGTTCTATACCAATCGGGAAAGTGCCAACGTGAGCCATGCGGCCCTCGAACTCAACACCATTAGGCATGGTGGGGAGCCCGAGAATACGTGTACACGATGACAAGAAGTGACGAGCATAATCATAAGTATGGAAACCTATGAGATCACAATACAGTATACCGAGAAGAATTTCGCGTCGAACGGGAAGAATTCTAAGGATACGCATAAATATCAACGTCATCCGAGCCAGTTCACAACATACCGGTATATCTCACTACTTGGAAATGGGGTGTGGAGAAAGAATCCTATCTTGATTCCCGGCACCTTTTCCTTGGTTATTGTGGGATTTTCACCTTCAATTCCCTCTGTTATTTTGTGCAGTTCATTTACCGTATATTCTCCGCCAGCTTTATTGCCATCTATAAGACCCCGGAGAAGCATCGGAAGGAGCATGAGATGATAATCCTGCACCCAGACCATCGCTCCTGGTGTAATTTGTTGCCGAACAGCCTCCGCAAACTGCATGTTCGCTTGACGATACGCCAGCCAGTTCTCTTCATCGAAGTTCATCTCTCCGGGATGATAATGGAAAAGTGGCCAAAGGATAGAGTTCGAAAAACCGTTATAATGACGATCAGCGAGGTCGTCCTCCAGATAAACGGCCTGACATGAATACTCCTCCATCAGTCGTTTGTCTACGAGCGGCCTGTCTTTAGGCGGAATGAAGAATCCAGGCCAGCCAATCCACGTGAAACTGAGCGACTTTTTGAATCCGGAGAGAGCAGATACGAGACCACCAGACGACATCTTGAAGTGGTATTCACCATTGGAATCTTTGCTAATGGTGATAGGCAGTCGGTTCGACACGACGATGAGATGGCTATTATCTCCAAATTCCATGTCGAGAGGGGGATTATCGTTGGGTGAGAAGGAGGACATGAGTTTATGTAGTAAAATTTGTCCACGAAGATCAGGTAGATTATCGGATATGGACGGAAATGTGCTTTTCCTGCGCTGAAATTCCCAAAGGAATCTCTAAATCACAGATTGACGAAGTTCGACGAACGTGCTGCGATGTTGACGAATTCGGATCCAGGCAGTTCTTTGATACTCGTGTTTAGCCGATGAAAACTGTATGTCAATCTGTGTAGCTGAATGAGCTTCCTGAACTCGAGCTTGGGAGTCTGGTAGAAAAATGACAAGAAAAGTAGTAGCAACAAGCAGCGATTGTACAATGAGACATAATTGCGGTCATCGAAGGAGGAGGCACCGGTGAATGCCGAAGATCCGCCGCTTAAGCCGATTTCTTACGAGGAGTTGCCTTAACAATCCAAGAGCTTTATCGATATGACAATACTATGGTGGTTTAAGATATGCAAATTAAGACGAGATCTCTTGCCCACCTCCAATCACTACAAATACTGCCAGAAAAAATTAGACAGATGGATTCCTTGCAATCAAATGCACATACTGTGAATTTCTGGAATTTTTTGTGAATTTTTTGCTTGCGTCGGGCAGTGTCCGAGCAAAGTCAAGCAACTGGTCGGCCTTAGCCCGGTCATGATTGCACTTTTTTCTTCCAATTTTCCTTGTCATACTCCATCCACTAGGTCTATGCACCTCAAAATTCATACTGAGGATCTTATGGATATTACTTAGACCTCTGTACTTTTTCAGAGCCTTTAACTTTGTTCATTCTTTGTTCCTGAAGGATTGATGGCAGTCATAAAGGTAGCCTCAAAGGTGATCTTCCTGATATACAACATCTATTAATCCCACAGATGGGCAATATTATGTGCTATATATCTAAAGTATAACATCCAAAATAATTGTCTCAAAATCATGAAAGTCCTGGGGCCAGTGGCTGCTTGTAAAAAAGACCTTTCTGATGAGTTGCATATCCCTTGTACAGTGCATATCCATAAAATAGTATCAGAAAAAAATCATCATTGTGCGACGGGTATGGTACGAATACTATTGACGCTACATACACAGAAACTCCCCTTGCTCAATCAAACAGACCAAAGCCCTACGGATTGAAATAAGCAAAATTTTCAGTGCCAGTTAGACGATGGCTCACCATATCGTCATCAGATTCTTCAGCTTCTTCGGCTTTTGTCTCCTCAACAGCAGCTTCAGCAGCAGGGGCGGAAGAAGCATCAGCTACAGGGGCGGCAACTGCGAAGGCATCCGGGTTCTCGAGGTATTCCTTAACCTGCGAAAATGTCATCAAATTAATGGCGGAAAGGGAAAAGACATTCACTTGCCTTGGCTGAGCCCTCAAAGGTGTAGTCGGTGGCAAGTGATACAGCGATGAGGTTCTTATATGAGTTGACAAGGGTATGCATAACCGAAACGATGGTTGGGTAATTAATAGCCAAGGAAATCGCAGCAATGGTCTTGATACCCGTCAGGAAGCGGTCAATGAGCTCGGACTCGTCAACGTCGAGAACGTCCGGAGAGAAACTGTTGCCAGAGTCAAAGATCTGGACAACGGTCATTCCATAGGTAAAGGGAGAAATATTGAGCATGTTCAAAAGAGTAGCTTCGGATGATCCGACACGGGTACCCGCAGTGACGACCTTGACATCCGAAACAATTTCAATGGTACCTCGAGCAATTTTGGTAGGAATACCCAAAGCCTGGAAGAAGGAGGTCTTGCCGGGTTCCATACCGGTGTTGCCAGCAGGGACAGTCACATCTTTGGGAGCAAAGGCACCAGCACGAGCAGGAGCGGCGACTTTGTTGGAGAGAATGACCTCGCGAATTTCCTTGAGATCTCCGCTGGTGAAGACAAAACCAATGTTGCCCTTCACGTGGGGAAGCAACCTCTCATACTGAGGGTATTCGGAAAGGATAGAGCGCAGCGCACGGCGAACCATGGTGTTCTTTCCCATAAGAACAACACCTTTACCACGGAGAGCGACACGGATTTGGTGCATCTGGTTAGATCCGACATTGTCCACGTTCACGATGAAGAGGGAAGCTGAAAAAATCTCAATTGAGATCAAGGACTGTAAAAAATGGACAAGTATACGTACGATATTTTTGCAAGAGATCCTTCAGTTTCTGAAAATAGAGCTCCTTATCGGCTTTGGAAGCACCCATCGTATGATATTTTTAATGCTGATTGTTGGTAAACAGATCAACGACGAACGTCCACAGAAAAAATCGGACTGACCGATGAAAAGTTTTGAAATGATTGCCTCCCGAGTGACCTCTTAGCGTGTCACTGGATATTTCAAGGACTTGAAGACTAAATCATCGTGTCAAGATGGAGTAAAAACGATGGGGTCGTCGACGTACCCAGTTGCAATAAAGTTGAAAAGGTCAAGGCGAATAGGTAAGGACAAAAATAATGTTAATATTGTGGGAAGCTATTTCCAAAAATAGCCGCCTGTACAGCTGCTGACTAAATGCTTGCCGCCCCTGCCGAGCTGCCATCTGCAGCCGTCTTTCCCAGGGGCAATTCAGCGTGGTTCTGCGAGGTTCTACTTCGTTACTATACTCGCGCAAGAGGCTTGAGACTCCAACCTAGCTTAACTGCAATGGAATGTTGCGATGGCTTCAGTCGACCGTCCCAACTCCGGGCGGCTACGGCGGTTCTGCTGTGCGGTACGCTTCCTACTAGCGTATTCTAGTCTGAACAATAGTTTATACAATACTAACGGTGTTCGCAGAATGCATGTAGCGCAGAAGCTATATCCCAAATGTGTATCTCCTCTGAGCTTCCCTAAACACCAGTCTTCCATCTTGTCAGGTCATTCAGCTCGCTTTCGTGCTCCCAGTGCAGTGTCAGGTCTTCCCCAGAATGGAGCAGCAGATGTACCTCAATCGTCTGTACTGTGTGATGGCGCCGAATACGTGTCAAATGAACGTCTCAGAGACCTCGAAAGACTGCGCCTTTATCTCACTTCTGCACCTACGAAGAAACTTGCACCGGAACTTCTTGTTTCCTTGTACGACTCTGTGCGGGTCAGTTCACAGCTCAAGTCGTTCAGTGCCACCCAACTTAGCACTCTCATAAGTATACTTGGCTCCTCTTCTCTTCCGCCGGATGCTCCTCGCATTAGGAACAATTATGTGGATGGCACGTCAAATACTTCTGGCCACTGGTTCCATGTTCTATGCGTAGCAGATGATAAGAAGGCGTTGGGCTTCCTCCTCAATGATGGAGATCATTATTGGGCTATGTGGGCTTGGCTCGCACTGTCTCGTTCTGGTGATCACGGTGCGTTCATTTCCTGCTCACAGGCTGAAAATCTAATCGCGCATTATATAGTGAAAGCCTTATCCAATGCCTCAAAACATTACAATCAGATATGGCAGAAGACCAAATTTCCCGATATTTTGGTCCCTTATCTTGAGACCTTGATATCGACTGGCAGCTCGGAACATCTTCAAACTGCCGTTGTCGACCTTTGTAACATACTAGTCGTACACACAAACCTTCACGGACGCTCTCTCAAACTCATATGGGATGTCTTCCTCTCTTTTTCGACGGCTTTGACACCATCTATGAAAACTGCTATCCTTCATGCTTTGTGGAGTCGGTCTAATATGTCTCACATCACAGTTCAACGCAGTAATTATATGGCTACTCACATGTTCAATCCTCTTACCAAACGACACGAACGTCTTCCTTTGGACATCGCTCACCTTATCGCAAGCCTTGGGGCACCTCTCTTCCCGTTCTTTCTGGTGTCTGTTCCTTTATCCGTTCAACGCTGGGCTCGGCGTCAGACTGTAGCAGCTTTATCTCCATCCTGTTCTGACGAAGTCCGCTGGACGAATTTCTCCCTTTTCGCCTTGAATCAGGCTGCTCGTAAAGGTGTAGGTAATCACATACCTACTTTGGACCCCAATTTCGCAGGCTCTGATTTAAACGACTGGCATATCGTTCTCACTCTCTCAATCCTTGAAAATGTGGTCAACAGTTACATGGCATCTGCTCAAGGATCTGAATTATGTTCTCTATCAGGGGATTTATGGGAAAGATGGATGAGTCTCAAAGCTGACAGGCCAATTTTTGTCTCTCGAGCTGTTGTGAGCTCCTTTTTGCGGCTCGCTGCACGAACGCAGGACACCTATATCTTGGATCAATGTTACCGCTACTCCATAGATCATGCTCTTTGGCAGACGAATCGAGATCATACTGCCGCCGACCGAGCTCAGATTGAAGCTCTTATTGGTTTTTACTTCGCGGCTTTCATTCGTTGTCATGGGAGACGTTGGGCCGATATTCTTCACTTCTTGGATGTACAGAAGGATCTATTCGTTTCCGGATCTCATGCAGATTTTGTCATCCAGAGATTATCTTCCTTGGACATTGAGATCGCTTTTGAATTCTATGAGTTCTGCATCTCTCATAATGTTCCGGTCGGTGTCGACATCACTACTATGTTGGCGACTGCATTGGCTCCAGTTCGCGTACATGAGGTTTTTCCTATGCTCGAGCGTGGACTCAATCACGCTCAAATGGAGAAGGTTCTCTTAGCATTGCTAGATACGTTGCGAACACAACGCTACCAATATTTGAATCCGGCCTCAGGGCGGATCCTCGGACGAGCTTTATGCAAACTTCTACAGTCAAAAGCTCCTGTAGTACGAATTAAGTATCCGCTGCGGTACTCTCTTTTACGGCTGGTCGCGTCAAATTGTGCTACAGATGCTATCCGGATAGTCGAGCTGGTTAACGAGCGTGCCCCCTCTTTTCTCAATGCTCGATTTTTGCATCGGCTACTCGGTATTTTCCTTCGCCATCGACAGTATACCTTAGCTGGGCGCCTCTACTATGTCATCAAGAGCAGGTCTATACCTGCGCAAGATAGATTTCGCAGGAAGTTAATTCTTGGACTGATGAGAGGTGGGGCAAACACGTTTGCGAAACGCTTTCGAAGTTCAAGATCGACTAGGTCTACAGTTGAGAGAATGGTTACCAGACTGGAATTTAGAGGTGCTATCCCGTGTCGTACATCCTCTGACCGCGTCCTGTCGATCGTCCGCAAATATCCCAATGATATACCCAGCATCAAATCGGCGTTCTCCGCTCTCGTTCTATCTAAACGCCCTGTAGCTGCAAAACGTCTATTCCAAGACTCTTTGCCATACCTGGATTCACCAACCAAAATCTGGCTCGGTAACATGTTCCTCCATCGTATCCTCCGCCGTTTCGATAAACGGAACATCCAGGTTGTTAAGAAACTTCTACGGGCGAAGAACTATCTGATGATGAATTTCGGGTTCACTGGAGACCGTATCACATTCAATATTCTTCTGAAAGGCATGCTTCGCTGGAAGAACGTCTCGTCCTCCAAAACTCGGATCCTCTTTGACGATTGCATCCGGATGGGGTACCCCGTTGGTTCTCGCTGGCGGAGGATTAACAATGTACCTTTCGGCACTCAGTCCCTTTCTTCGCCTATCACTTTTGGGATACCGATGCCAGACCCTCGTATATCCTTTCAGCGCCATGTACGACCATTGTACAAAATGTTCATCAAAGCATTCTATTTACGCAAGGATGTCGAGGCTGCGAAGACCGTTGTTGGAATTCTGAAGAACGAGGAAGCAGAGAATTTATCGAGGCAACAGTATCGAGATTACAGCCGTCTCGAGGGATTGCGAAGGCGCAGACTGACAAAAGGAACAACAATATCAGATGATAATTTGTGATAATTACCTTGCTTGCGCAGATACTTTGACGAGTGCGGGCGGCCCATATTTGGGCTGTCACCCTATGTGACCTCATCACCATTCATCTCCTCGGACCTGCTAGGAGTCTCTAGGGAGTGTTAGGAGCACTATTTGTGAGGGTACTCGGTACCCAAAGGATGCCCTTTGCATCACAGCACATTAATAGGCCTACGCTCTTGCTTCTAGATGAGCACAGCTGCGATGGCCCACCCTCGAAATCGTCGGTAGTCAGGCCTTCAAGCTTCAGGCCACTCAATGGTGTACACAACGTTTAGCCTAGTATTGTATTATACTACGAATAAGTTTCGAATCCAATACAAGATGTGTACATACAGTACATAGTAAGATAGGATTAGGTATCATAAGCAGAACAAGGTGGAGCAAAAGAAGGCAACATCCTGCAACAGAGGAAACAAAACAAGTTGAAGTAGATCATAAATACACTGCATAGGATCCTATCACGGGCCTATGGTCACTCCGTCCTTCCAGGCGTCTCATGCTTCTATCGTTGAGAGTATCATAACTCAGACAAACTAAGTCGCCTCGCCTAGGAACATTAATGCTGATGTCAGTTGGAGGCGTAGATATTATGTCTGTAGAGCTGCTCGATGTCGAATTATGGTATAAGAAGGGGAAAAACCTCCACTTTGACGGAGTAGATACGTGCTCTCTAGGGGCGTTGTAAGGTGACGAATCGGGGGGAACGGGAGGGGCGGATGTCGATGCTCTTCTGGGATTTCTTTCAAGTATATTAGTTTTAGATTGTTTTCGAGAAGAGGATGAAAATGATCTCTTGACTTTAGAGAAGCCATGTTCGTTATGAGAGGGAAGCTGGTTAGCAGCCGGGGTTATGACTTCGCTAGGGGAAGTGTCGAACGGAAGGGTGCTTGAATTTCCGTAGACAAACCTTGAAAACGGGGCTACTTGCTCCAGAAGGTCGGCAGAGTGTATCACTGACGAAGGCGTAGAGTCACCTCTCGGAGTAGGTGTAGCACTGTTGTGATTTGATACAGATGAGGCAACGGAGTGAACTAGCGATGATAAAGAGCTGTATGATTCCCTCCGTGATCGAGCTGATAGTGGACGGAAGGCATTTGCAAAAAATTGCCCCATCTTAGTTCGTGTGCGAACAGAATTTTCAGCCACGTCTGCTTCAACCTCTGGATTGGGTTGTACAGTACTTTTGAAAAGGATTCGATCACACCTAATACAATCAGTCGTCAGCTCGGGGTCACATATTGACAGAAGAAAACCCACCAGCCGGGAACACGTCTTTTATGAGACGAATCATACACCCCTTTATCCTCCTGAGAAACGTCGTCATCATCGCTCGGTACTTGCGACTTGGAAGAGTTGACCCTGCTACGCTGAGCGGTATGCGACGAAGCAGCATCGGGGCTGATCTCGGGTTCGGAACCCCCCAATTTCAAGTCTTCGACGGATTGCTGAGTCTTGCGCTTCTGGAGCCTTGTAAGAAGATTCTGCTGTTGCTCTAAGAAAGAAGGTTTTTTGAGCCGCTTTGTCGGGCTCGAAGGGGCTGTGGGTGATAACAAAGAACGCCACTTGGTCTTCGCTTTGTGAGCAGCGAGAGATAAAGAGGCACGACTTCCGGGAGCACTGGCACTGCGCATCATGTTAGGTGTGGAGCTAAAGTAACTTTCGTCGGGTTGTTGTTCGGTGATCGCCTTGGAATGCAAAGATGTCCAGATAGACGAGGCTAGTGATGTGGATTCCTCTTCCCCTTCCCCTTCTGCATCTGGATCCTCTTCCCTGTCTTCGTCTTCGCCATCACTCTCCTGGTCTCCATCCTCGTCGTTAATTCTTAGATCGTGCTCCGCTGTGTCCAATTCTTTCTCATCAACTTCAGTCAAGCGGCGTGCTTTTTCATGAGGGTACCGGAGCTGGCCCACTCTGTGGCCAGATCGATGCTTGTTGCGTTTCAAGGTGCGCATTACATCGTATTTGAATGTTGGAGGAAACATAATAACACCCTCACTGAAACCGACAAAAGCTCGACCATGATCCATCAAATTTTTAAGCTGATCAAAGGCGAGCGCTTGAGCATAGTCTGAAGTTGGGTCAATGCCTAATTGGATGAATACAACTTGAGATAAATTACCTTGTCTAGAGATAAGCCAGTCCGCATGAAGCCTGGAGATGTCAAGGCGAAAATTCAGATCGCCAAAAACGAACGTATAGTCAAACTTGTCGGTTAGATCTGTAGACGTCTTAGCCAGTGTTAGTGATGTGAAAAAAAAAAATCAACCTTCCGCCATGACACGCGGATCGTCGCTTGAGAGAAAATCATCTACCGAGAGTTCAGTCTGTATGGCGAACGAATAAACCAAGTATCATTTAACATCGATGGTAATACGCACTTTGATCTTGTTGAAATTGTTGAGGCGATCATGTAAATTGGCTTTGTCAATTTGAGCTGAGGTCGGAGTCAGGATTGTGTTGTACGATGTTCAAAACAGTATACGCACCTGCGAGGTGGCAGTTTAGGAAAAGGAAAGATCTTCCATAAATTTTAGCACTGATGCCTACTCCGCCCTTGTTACCCCATCGACCACCTAATAATCCAGCCGGCACGAAAGCTTTAGAAGTGCCTAGTACATTGTTCAGCAAAAGCGAGGCAAAATCACTGAAATCAATACGAACTTTCGACCAAAGGTTTGAGATCTCGATGAACGTACATTGCCAGATAGATTCCCAGTAGACGCTCTTTGCAGAGCAGTTGGTAGGGACCTTTCTTCGCTGTTGAGTCTTTCACTGTCAATGCAGTTCGAGGAGACAACGGTTTATGTACGCCGGTGTCTGATGTTGTAGGTGAAGCAGCACGAGCCATGGAACCGCCATGACACAGCCAATCTTCTACTATAGATGTCCATCCACTATTATGAGTTGCGGTTTCTTGGGTATACTCGTCGGTACCACTACTCTTTTTGTACTTGAGAGATTCTTGTCCATGGCTTGGTTTGGATGAACGGGGTTTTTCTTCTTTGTCCTTGTCTCGGTCTTCCTTGAGTTTGAATCCAGCTCCGAGACCCATGGGCATTCCTTCTGAAAAGTTAGAACGGTATTTTGCATCAGATTATGACCATATACCGGATGTGGATGGACATTCTTGTCCAGCTCTAAGTTGGATTCAGTACATACGTGATTATAAAAGAGGCCTGAGACGCACACAAGGATGAGATGATAAGGGTGTCCTGCATCCGCATCCAATTGAGGAAATTCTGGAGATGACGAAGAGGAAGTGGGTGAGGAGGAAGATGTATATGGAGGAACCTTGCCAAGAAGTTCTTCCAAATCGCCCTGCAATCATAAGCATCCTGCTTTCAAGAAGTTGTAAGAGGTCCCACCTTTGGGACTGAATCATGCATATTCCATGTCAATATGCGAATCTTGAGAAATTTGGGAGCAGTAGTCGAAGATTGAGGCGGCCGTAGAGTGGCGTCATCGTTAGCTGAAGGTGGTATACCGGAAAGAACGTTGGGGGATGTTGGAAAGAGGCCTTGAAGACGAGAAATAACTGACTGTTGAGCTATGAAGAAGGGTCAGTATTGAGAATTAAAGATTTCCGTTTTCTTACGTTCTCTCGTCCGCACTGTCAGTTGTGGTCTCCGCGATATCTCGATGTTGTAAGTCATATCAAGAAGCCAAAACGTCAACGAAGGAGCGTAGTCAAGAGCCACAGATGAAAGGAACAACAGAATCAAGGGGACTGAGGAAAAGAGCAGGCCATCTCATGGAAGACAATTACAACAGCTATAGTATTTGTTCTAAGCGCCGAAGAAACAGTTACATAGCCTGGCTAGTAGTAGCCGCTATTACTTCACGAAGATAATTTCGTCTGTGAATAAAACTGGGAGTATCTATGTAAACAATGCACATTGGCTGTAAGAAGCTCAGTTCCACTCGGGGGCGTCGCATTATTCCTCCGTCTGTATGCCATTAATCATCTAGTAAGCAATGTTAATGAGCGCTTAATCATATGTTGAGCCAATCTAGAGCCAATCAGCTTTATCGAACCAAACCTTTGTATTGTTAATATGTTCTTTCTTCATCACCATGAAGCTTGTTGTCACAGGTTGCAACGGTGGGGTTGGCAAGCGAGTCGTCAAGCTTGCTCTTCAACGCGACCATAGTGTTGTTGGCCTCGATCTTGCAGACGGTCCTTTCACAGACAACTTGCTTACAACCCAAGAAGCGTCCAATTTTACTTATCTCCAGGTCGATCTGACAGATTATGAGGCATCATTGGCCGCTATTCGTGGATGTGAAGGGATTATACACCTCGCAGGTCCATAGTCGGAGTCTGTTACTACTGCTCAAGAATGCTCAGAAACTGAGTATTCTGCGTGTAGCACATCCAAATCCGGGTGACTTTGTTGTTGCGACGCACAATACGTGAGCTGTCATGGATAATTCTGGATCTAAAATGATTTTGACCGAATCTTCAGAAATGTTGTCGCGTCCTGGAATGTTCTTCGCGGAGCTGCAGAGGTTTGTGTTCCATTGTGTGCGGTACACCTATTTGGGGTTTCCTGATGTCTATAATGGAGCAGCTGGGAATCGAACGAATCGCTCAAGCATCCTCAGTCAATGTTATAACCATGGTCTACAGCAAGAAGTGTGATTTCAGATACTTTCCGCTTGACGAAATGCATCCATGTCTCCCTGACGAGCCTTACGGTCTTTCCAAATTGTCTGTACCATACTTTCATCCTCTGATATATCTTCTTCATGGCATGCATTAGGATATGCGAGATACAGGCTGATAGCATAATTCGACGTTACCCTGCGATGAGGATTGCCAGTCTTCGCTTGCATTGGTCGATACCAGACCCTACTCTAGCCAGTTGCAAGGACCCGAGTGGCCGTATCAAACAGGATCTGTGGGGATATGTGCAGGAAGATTCAGCAGCAGATGCATTTCTGCGTGCTGTAGTGGAAGAGAATGGGAAATGGTCAGGACACGAAGCGTTCTTTATCGCGTCTCCGAAGCATGCTTATTGGGATGGTACGAGCCAGTATTGCCCAATCGATTCTAGAGAGCTACGGGTGAAATACTGGCCGGATGTTCCAATCAAAGCCGGTTTCGATGTTAGTGGAATGGAGGGTTTCTTTGATTGCGCAAAAGCAAAAAGACTTTTGGATTGGGTACATATTGATAAATGATGTATATGCGGGATGAACAAAAATGCGGAGGCAGAGTCAGTCCCCTCGTGGCGGCAGGATTCAGAGGAACAACTGTTTGCAACTTGTTGATTGAATAAATGTCCACCAGTCTCTAGTTGCCTTGTAGTTTCAACTTCAGAAGGGAGAAAGATAATTTCATTCCCCGATGTTCACGTGGATTAACACGTGCGCGTGAAAGCCGATTTCAGGAATTAGAGCTTATTAGCAGCACGTCGAAAAGTTGCTCCACGTCGAAAAGATCCTGGGATAAAGTCGAAAAGTATGACGAGAACGTGATCAGCATCAGACAAAGTTGCGTTGGTTTGTCTATATTCTATGTACTGTACAACTTCTAGTAATTGCTCGTACGACATGATTTTTTGAAGAGAGGGTACACGAATATGACAGGCTTTGATGGCCCACACGGATGGATCATTATAGCGCAACCGGAGGCTGGGCAACTTTGTTACAAAGGGTAGAGGGCGGAACATTCTTGAGTTGTGGTCACAATGTCAGTAGCGTGATCAAACCGTGCTTTTTCGAAGCATGACTGTTCATTTTTCGTTTTCAAAAAGTTTTCGACGTGTTGCTAATAAGCTCTATTAACACTGTTCAGTGTTTTATCAAACACGCCCCGCGGCGCTCTTATTTACAGTACACTTGATCTTGACTACACACGAACGCTGTTAGAACAATTTCTTCTTATGCCCGATCCAAGAAATATCTTCAAGAACCGATACAAGAAGCAAACGAAAACGTGATGACCATCCATGTTCAGTACTTACTACTAGTGTCTTATAAACAGAAATTCATGCAGTTACGGTTATGGGAAAGTAGCTGGGATTGAAGTAGGCACAATATTGAGCAGCAGACAGGAGTGTAGTGACAGAGGGTTAGTCTCATTCACAATATACGAGATGGGCTTACAAATTACTTTGTCCTTAGGCTTCACGGACCCACACAAGTGCGTTCATGGTCAGTGGCACAAGAGTTCGACTTATCTCTTCATAGGCCGGTATCCACGGAAATGCTACGTACGGCGCATACTCTGTTGTATTGTGAGCCTCGAAGATCATGATATCCGCATGAAATCAATTTTTGTCAGATCCGGCGGATATGAAGACGATGAAGACAATGGAGAACGAGTGTTAGTGTCGTTATAATTTCTCCTATCCCGCATCTATTAACTGATCCACTCTCTACAGTTGGTATACTGGTGAAGGCATGATGTTCCCTTCTCATTCCAATTCGCAAATTGTAATGGCTCTGTAGGTGGTCGGAAGAACGGCGGTGGGCCTCAAATAGCAGACCAGGATTGGAAAAACAAAAATAACCGAAGTTTGAAGGTGCATGAAATGAACTAGTATAACTAAATGCTTCATAGATGCTGACA
Source organism: Lentinula lateritia (assembly GCA_028011325.1). Lineage (NCBI taxonomy): Eukaryota > Fungi > Basidiomycota > Agaricomycetes > Agaricales > Omphalotaceae > Lentinula > Lentinula lateritia. The sequence continues at coordinate 266,059 of JANVFT010000065.1, forward strand.
CTTCTTCAGATCAGTTGTGCACCGGATAGATATCCCATTCGTGTTATTCGTGGTCATACCTTGCATTCCCGTTATGCACCTAGTTGGGGTTACCGTTATGATGGCCTATATCGAGTGGCAAAAGTGCGTGAATATCATCCTAGAGCCTCTGCAATTGACAGCTTCCTCATACATTTTTTTTTCACTAGGCGATACAAGTAAGAGGAAAAGCTGGAAAGCTTCTATGCAAGTTTCTCTTTGTGGTAAGAATTATGCGATTCCATTTGATATACACTTATGGCATTATTAGCGACAAAAAGGGCAACCTCCACTCCCACAACCGACCGCAGGATCGCCCACCACACTACACTCACAGAGGCCCAAGCAGTACTCCCATTTTCATTCTAGCTCCGACGATGAGAGCGAGACCGCGGAGGTCAAATCCTCTACTTCGAGGCGCACAAGTTCTTCCTCCTCTGATGGTACCCATATTCAGAACTACAGAAGACAGGACCACGAACCGGAGGTGATCGAAATTGAGGACAGCGAGAAAGCAGATTCTGTTAAAGGTTCTCCATCAAACAGTGCATTTTCCGGAGTCGACTCGAACGAGAATGAGCAAGAAGCTTTCGAAAACGATAGCGAGTACGTGTCAGAAGTAGATCAGAAACAGGAAGAAGAATCCGGTGTGCTGGGTGAGGAGCCCGCAGCAATTCTCAACAACGAGCCTCTATCGTCTGCTTCCTCTAGAAAACGGAAACGAATTTCTGTCTTACGATATTCTAGTGATGAGGACTTACCTCTCGAACGAAAACGTTTGCAACGACGACTTGATCCACCTTCGAGCCCCGTTCTTGGTACAGATGAGGATGCCATTTCTCTGTTTAGTGATGACGAAAACAGGAGAATTGGGGAAACAATCGGCATATCTATTCCTCGTACCAAGAAACTTCCTCATCCCGCTCCCCAAGAAACTGGTTCTAGACGGTCACTTCCCTTAAACCCAGTTTCTCTTCTTTCGACGCGTGGAGGGAAATTGGATAGCTCAGATAGACAGGAAGGGATCTTCGGTGAAAGCCATGTTTCACATGCGTTGCCCTCTTCCTCAAAAAGTAGTGCATCGCTGTCTTCCCCCTCCGATGCTGCTTCTTCAGTGGCGAGGAATGACAATCCACCTCCAACTGTGTCATTATCCACCTCAGCTACGGTCCCTGGAGCGGCATTAGTTTCGGGCAATCCCGCTTACCAAACTGCAGTTTCTGGTATTATTACCTCATCTACAACACAGTCTCCTTTACAGCTTGTGTCCAGTCGTTCGGAGACAGCCCGGTCCATATCACCACCCGCCTCTTCGCCTCATGTTCCAATAGCTTCCTATGATCCATCTGCTCCTCAGTCCTCTACTGTTTCTCCTCGAGCTCCATTGGCTTCTCATAATCTCGCATCTTCAACGCGTCTTCGGAGCCACGAGAACCCAGACCCAGTTTCGTTGTCAGTCTCTACCACCTCTTCCAGTGAAGTTGTGGTTTCCGCTCATTCCGCTTCCCCGAACTTTGACCCAATGAAATCTCTGTCTTCAGAATCAAAGCCTGTTCCTATGGGACCTCCGCTATCATCCGCTTCTTCCATCCCCTATCCAGGGCTGCAGCTGTTAGAGCACCAGCCTCAGACGAATTCGTCCAAATTCGATTGGAGTGGGCTGTTGCATGATTTATATATGATACAGGTGGAGGAAACGCGGATGCTACTGAGTGGCGTTGAAGAATGACCTCCTTCATCGATGTTCAAGTGCACTAGTCGAGTTTATGGTGAGCTTATTGCTGCTAATCCACGTTTTGGAGTATATAGATATATGTTGCTTCAACTGTTTATAGTATTGATGTCCAAGTCACCCTTGGTACCAAGCCCTCCTGATCAGAGGCAGTACGTATATCATTGTTTGATGAAAGAATCACAGTCATATTATGAAGTCAAAATAGAGCGTTGATAGGAGCATTGGAAGCGGGACGAAAGCGCGAAGAATGTGAACAGCCAAATACGAGGAGAACGAAAGTTGGGTTGAGTCACAAACCCAGAAAGTACTTGAATAAAGTAAGAGGAAAAAGCAATAACAAAAGTGCAGCAGTGAAAGAAAGACAGAATGTATGAAAATGAGAAGGGATGACCTACCCATGCATAATGTCGGAAAGTAGACCATACAGTATTGCGACAGAAAAAAACCAGTTAAGTGAGATAGGTATATGATTGAGTAAGATACAGTGAAGAGGGTAAATTGTATGCACGACGATTCCGGGAAAGCGATGATTTTCTGAGTGTGATTCGATATATACTTGTGATTGCTTTTCTTTTCATTTTCTTCTGTCTTTCATTTGTCATCGCAGCCTCGCGACACGTTGGAGTATTGAAACGAATGGAAATATGGTCCTACTCCTCATCAGGTATCTCGTGAACATCCAACTCATCAGGAATGTTGGCCATACTTATCGGACGAGGCTTGACGAATTCGAGAAGATTGACCATGTCCTCGATATCGTTCCCTTCCTCTTGGGAAGGAGGAGGAATGTCGGATGCATCCCCAACTGACAAAGTCTCTGCTTCACCCCCAGCGCTACTCGTATCGTAATCTGGCGACGATTCGTCTAGATGATGAGTAGAAGGGGCAGGCGAGGGTCCCGACTGTGAAGCGGACCCGTGCTCAGACGGCGACGACTCCTCAAGATGTTTTGCTTCAGACTGAGCTTCGGAATCTACGATGGGATCTCCCTCCTCGCGGAGCTCTTCCACGTGAATTTCAATTTCATCTTCATACATCTTTTCCTCGTGTGCTTCTGCTCCATCGCGAGGATCGTCCTGATATGTTTCTGCAGGTTCCTCTGTATGTTGAACCTCTTCTGCAGATGCGACCCTAGCTTCTTTTCCCTCGTGAGACACTTCACCATTTCCGTGCTGAGCTGATTTTCGCACAGAAAATTGGTCTGTCGTCGAAGCAGGTGCGGCTTTCCTGGTAAAGTTTGTCGTAGCAGCAGTCTTTGACTTCACACCTCCTTTTGCCGCATTTGTTCCTCTTGTGGAAGGTGTACCCCTTACCTGTGTCACAGGCGGGGCGGATCGCGCTTTGGACAAAGAGGCGGCAGTAGGCTTGCTGAGTCTTTCGGTCGCTGCGCTGCTGAGCGTGACCTTTCGTGTCGGGGCAGGAGGCTGGGGCGGACCAGTACGCGCTCTGGCCAGAGATGCAGCAGTAGGCGCAAATAAACCAGAAGATGGAGTTTTAGGTCTACTTGCGGGTGTGCTGGAGCTGGGAGTCTTGGGTCTATTTGCATGTATGGCAGGAGTCTTGGGCCTACCTGCAGCAACAGATCCAGGGGTCTTTGGGCGTACAGAAGAGGGTGTTGTGGGAACGCCACTAGAGCGAGAGCTTTTCGGGGTAGATGGTACCACTTTTGGCTTCGGCAAAGAAGTGGACGTCACGGACTGGCCAGTATGCTGAAGGTTGATGAGTGTCATACTGGATCGCGGCGTCGCTGCGTGCTTGACCGTTGTACGAACGGCTGTTTTGGTCGCGCGTGGACTCTGCACTGCGGGTGCTACTGCCTGAGGCTGGGGCGTTGGAGAAGATGGTGGCTCAGCAGGCACGTTAGGTTCAGGTTTATCTGTAGGTGAAGACGACACGTTGGTGGATGATATACTAGTGTCTGAAGAAGTGATGTTGGAGGGGGAATCTGCTGCTGCTGCGGTCTTTGGTCTGGACCAAAACGCGGAACCATAGATAGGAGCTGGCGGGGCAAGAGGAGAACTGCTATCTGGTATCACAGCGGACTTTGGAGGCCATTCCCGTTTCTCCTTCACTTCCTCCTTGGCAGAATCACCTGTGATATTGGACACTACGCTTGAACTTCTTGAAGGTGAAGCATTGGAGGCAGCGGAGAGGGAGTGCCGTTTATTCTGTTGCTCGAAACGACCTATGAGGTTGGCTACTGTGGCTCGAGGTCGCTCATCTGGCAATGGCCTGATTAGAAACAGATATGATGATATCAGCCATTATTTATATCGAAGGGAAGTGTGACTAACATTTTCGCCTTGAGATCCACGAGCTACAGAAAGTTAATTCAATACTGAAAGTCAAACTTGAGTTGGGAAGTTAATGGTGAAAGAGAATGGGAAGAACTCCGTTGTATTTGAAATTTACCTCCGAACAATGAACACCTAGATTGAGGTTACGGTCGTAGTAACCATTGCGGCAGCGCCGAACGACGTGGAAGGATCGTTGCGATAGCATTGAATAAATAGCTTGCAATTACATACACGGGAGAGGAAAATTGTGACAAGATGCAATCCAGAAACCATATCATGTAACGGTAGAAAGGAAGCAGTGATTATGGTATGTACAATTATACGAATGAAAGAATGAAAGGTGATAGTTGCTGCACAGACCCACTGTAGTATAAAGTATGTAGACGGTCCGTGAATAGCATGAGGTGAATTGTATCTTGCAGTGAGCATGGTCGAGGAGATTAGTACAATCGAGAAGAACAGAAAGCGACTCTAACTTCTACTAGTGGTCGACTGGGGATTCCCAAGCTTGGATGACTTTGATTCTGAGTCGTTCAGAGAGGGCCCAGCTTCCAAAATGATATCGCCGTCGTCGTCGTCAGATGTGTAATCGTCTTCGTCAATGTCATCTTCGGAAGCTAAAAGTTGAGTACGGGAATCAGCGTCCTTCGAGTTGTTGGCTAGACGGGTGGCTCCCGCAGCAAGAATCTGGTCTTCCTCCTCTTCTTCCTCATCATAGAGGAATACTGCTCCATTGGCGGCGCTTCGCGGAGTAGGCGTCATGGCTGGAATTGGAGCATCCTCGTCCTGTTCCTCTATATCTGCAGTAACTCCTCCACGTTTGAACCAATATCTCAGTCCAACTGGAATCATCACCCCTAATACGATGGCAGAAAGACCAAGGAAATTCTTCCAACTAATCAGATGAAAATCATCGGCACTAGTCATCTCATCAAGACCACCTCCGATAGTCGTATGAATGACAGAGACACCAAAGATCCCTAGAGCGGTACTGATCCAGAACGTTGGTATAGAAATTCCTACGTGTGGCGCGACGACGTTCACGACCCAGTGAGGAGGAAGAGGAGCAATGCGCAACACGATCAGGAAGGAGATTAGGTTCTCTTTGTTCCGCTGGACCCTGGCGGCCGTGCTTTCTAGATGTTTCTTGATACGGGGGATGGTGAGGAGCGCAGGCCCCAGGGCAGATGATATAAGGTAGCAAAGGGTTGCTCCTGAAGCGACACAGCAGCATGCTAGAGGAAGTGCGCGCGCTACACCCCACACTGCGCCCCCCAGTATTGAAAGATACATTGAACCTGGAAGGGAAAAAGCTTGCAAGCTAGAAGGGCTATTAGCCAAAGTATAGAAGAGGAGGAGAAACATACAATAAGTAAACGGTGATATAACATATCACAATTCTGTAGGGATAGATGTCCCGGTATTTTTTCAAAAGACCATTAAGATCCTGAAGTTGTTCGAAGGATTTTGGTATGCGCAACATAGGTCTGTCCTTCCTGCAAAATGAAATATCTAAGAACGTTTATTCATAAGTTGACTACCACTCTGACTCACTCTTCCAGAGTTGGCAGTGCAAGCCACAGTGTGATACCCAGAATTGCCGTACTGACCACAAATATAGCAGCCATTTTCAACGTTGCATTCAGAATAAGCTTCCGCGATGATCTGGACGTTCCAGGCGACCGAGGCATAGTGGAACCATACGATGGTGTTAAGGGAGTGAGAAGAGGAGCATGGGGAGAGTTCTCCTCATCATGGCGTTCGTCGACCGTAGCTAAAGTGTATACTGAGGCATTGGCCGTACGATTGAGGTTCAATGGGGAAGGAGTCATGATTGGCGAGGCTTGCAACTGGAAGCTTGGGCAGCCGCCTCTAAAGAGATAGGAAATCGCTGATGTAATCATTGCCTCCGATTTCCGGTCCGGCCTTGACGTACTGTACTCTCCCACCAACTACTCCCTTGCCCTCCTCCAAAACCGACTTCAAACTTTCAAGCTGCAGCAGGTGGTGCTGTCAAGACCATGCCTCAGTGCCTTGCTCTGGCACTCAGTACTCTGAGATCTACTGTTTATTGTTCTTTCTTGCTACACATTCCCTTTCTATCTAGTCTACCTTTATTGTCTTATTCTCTACATCTGCAAAACCTGGATATTTGGCTAAGGGCTGAGAGCAGATCCCAGCAGATCCCAGTGCTGAAAGCACCAAAAGCAACATGCTCTGGGTGCTTTCACTGCTGGGAAGTGCTCTCGACTGCTTTCAGACCCTTAGCCAAAAATACAGTTTTTGCAGATGTACCCTGAAGATACTAAGTGTACAACCCCTAGTAGCTAGTCTAGTGCTCCACCCCAATACACCAATTAGCTGGTATAAATACTCCTGTGTTAGTGTATAACTCAGTTGACTGTAAAGCAACTGTATTAACTAAGTACCTGTTAGTGTATAACTAAAGTAAATCAGTATGTGGTACGGTGCAAATATACTGGGGAGCTCACCTCAGTTGACTGTAAAGCAACTGAGGGACTCGAAAACACCGTCTGCATGATGACCTAGATTCAACTGTACAGTATAACTTAATAATGCCGTCGCTGAATCGGGAATGTTGTACGTATAATGCCGCGTACGGAGTATTCCTCAACATCCTGTACTGTATATTAGTTCTTCAGTTTAATTATCATCTTAAATCAACTTAAATCACCCTCTCTTTGTCCTCTGAAGTCTTAAAGCTTAATACCTTGAGTATTTGCTACTTTGACCTTAAAACTTATAGTCCTCTGGTCTGCTCCTTGTTGCTGGTGCTACTGTTAAAATCATGTACACCATGTAACTGTGCCAGAGGCCACAAGGTGTCTAAGGGTGGAGGGTTGAATGGGACAGTAGTGAAGTTATTAACAACACTGCCGTTATGCTGTTAGTCCCCAGAGATTGAGGATAGAGAAGGAGAGAACTAGAAGTAGCCAAGTCGGAGCGGCGGTAATGCCGACCACGGGGAGTGAACCAAAGAACTTATAAGTTCTAAGGTTAGAGTAAGGAAGACTTCAAGGCAACGAGCCTGAAGACTTAAAGGCAAGAGATGAAGATCTAATGATCTAAGTTGATAATTAAACTGAGGAACTACAGTATCGTACAGGTAGTATTTATATCTATGAATCGGCGCATCAGGGTGGAGCACCAGACTAGCTACTAGGAGCTATACATGTAGTACCTACAGGGTAGAGAATAAGACAATAAGAAGAGACTAGAATGAATGGGTATGTGTAGCGAGAAAGAACAATAAAGGGTAGATCTTGGGATACCGAGCGGTGAGGCGGGGCACCGAGGCATGGACTTGACAGTTACCACTGCTACTTGACTTGGCTGCTACTCGTCTCTTGTGTCTCTCACTCCTACTCTCTTGCTTCAGGGACTAATGGTGAAATGGCAGTGTTGTTAATAACTTCACTATTGTCCCATTCAACCCTCCACACTTAGACACTGAATGGCCCTTGGCACAGCTTCCCGGTGTACATGATCTTAATAGAATATTGCTATTCAGCTTCCTTCTGGCAAGCTGCTCCTATTGCCCTTTTCTGTTACACATTTAAATTCATCTTGTAAAGCAGTATTAGGCTACAGTTTCTTATCCCACTACAATCTGTTGATTGACTGGGCATCTCAGAATATTACTTTCCATAACATTTCACATATTGATTCTCCACAGATGTCTGTGCCTTCTGCCACCAACACTGTTGATGCAAAGGTCACTGTTCCAATACTGGAACCTTTGCCATTGGTTTCACCAACAGTTCTGGAAACTGTCATGCCCTGACACTAACCTACAACACATTCTTCCCTTTCTCTGTACCCTAGTGACACCTGTGAACCTTCTTCTCCTCAAGGAACCCCACGACACTATACCTCCCCACCTTGAGATCTCCCCAAACCACCATCCAAAGACACCAATAACTGTAAGACCTGGGTCAGAATTGGTCTTAAGGATGAGTTTGGTATGGATGGTTTATGTTGTAGCATGCTAGGAGCAAGCTGGAGCTCAAAGGGCACTGCGGGAACCGCAACTGAGGACAGGAATGACCTAGTAGTAGTAACAATTGTGAGATGTGACCCTTGAAGGGGTTCTTAAAAGGTCCAGGGAGGTCCCTAGGATGATAACTGGTGAAAATGGATACAACCGGGAGCTAGGAGACGTAGGAGGGTTGCATAGTACAGATTGTAATAGCTAGGAACGTCAACATAGGATCTGTTAAGATCATGTACACTGTGAAGCCGTGCCAGAGGCCACAGCCTGAACACTGACCCTATGACCTGAAGATTGACTTGGAAGAAGGTGCTTTGCCGCCTCTTGGTCGAATTTATCCTTTGTCTAAAAAGGAGCTAGTCACCCTTAAAGACTTTATTGACAAACAGCTGGCTACTGGTGCCATCACCCCATCTTCCTCGCCTCACAGCGCTCCAGTTGTTGGAGAAGGACTCCGTACGTACGTATATAGAAGATGGTGTTATTAGCTTATACTATACAGCTACTAGTAGATCACGCCGGAGGCATACTCGAGTACCTCAGTTGCTTGACAGTCAACTGAGGTGAGCCCGAGTACGCTAGCTATACACCGGTACTAACCTACAGCAGTGATTCCATTACACCGGTACTCTTCGTTCCCAAGAAGGATGGAAAACTTCAGCTTTGTGTGGACTTCTGCAGTCTCAACCGTATTACCAAGAAGGACCACTATCCTCTGCCATTAATCTCCGACCTCGTTGACGCTCCGAAATGAGCCAAAATCTATACCAAATTGGACCTCGCTCACGCTTATCATCTAGTCAGAATTGCAGAAGTTGACGAATGGAGAACCACCTTTCAGACCCGTTATGGCCCCTACAAATGGAAGGTTATGCCGTTTGGCCTTACTAATGCACCTGCTGCTTTCCAACATTTTGTTAATGACATCTTCTCTGACATGCTAGATGTTTGTGTCATGGTCTATCTCGACGACATTCTGATTTACTCCGATACGCCAGAGGAACACCGAGAACAAGTCAAGGAAGTTCTGTGGTTGCGGTGACACGCCTAAATTTTGGCTAGACGTCTATGCTGTGAATGGTGACATTTTCACGTATAGATTCATATCAAGAGGATGGTAATTGAGACCCAGATTGGCAGTCAAAGTCAATACTGAATCAGTCTAATAAGTTGAAGGGACCATATACCCATACTACCACAAGCTGGTTAGTTTACCCATTCCCGATACTACCTTCGGATAACACATCCAAAGGATGACCATTCACGTATGACATACCAAGGGTATTCTTATTGGACCTTACACTGGCAGGAGTTTGGAAGAACTTACTCAAGTGACCATGAACCGAGGATTGACTCGAAATGACTTTCTAGAACTCAGGAATTATCAAATACTCCTTCTAGAACGAGATCATGCATTAATCTAAAAGACTGCGATTTAGTCTAATAGACCAATCAAGTTGCATGGTTGAGGAAAATGACTAGAAGAACGATCGGAAGACTGCGAGGCTCCGAAGACATATCAAATGAATGTCAAAGAGTCCTGACGTAGAAAATAATGAAGAATGCAGTTAAATGAGTACTATGTGTAACTCCCTTGATAGAGTATAGGCACAATGGGTGTCTATTGAAAGAGAGAAGCAATTAGTTTAATCCAGATGAATCAGATTGATAAGATTAGAATCAAGGAGAGCTGATTTGCCTCCGGACGAGGTGACAAACGATCGAAGTAAGTGTTGAACAGCAATGACAGTTGAACACTATTCGAGTCATTCTCTAAAAACAATTAAATTAAATGAATATCAAAGTACCTACCTATGTTTGGAGGTATACTAGAATCTTGGAACCAATATGGGCCAAATAAGGACATGTAGATTCAGATTAAATGGTATCTGACCGAGTGTAGAAGTTTCCTTACGGTTCCGAACGTTTATTGTTTTAAATTAATTGTACTGCGCGGCTCTATATTCTGTATGTATAAATAGCGATCCGATGTATCTGGAATACAAGTGATTTTGGGACGACGTTGCAGTGCTAATCCGTAAAAAGGAAAGACACACTCCCGCCAGACTGAAGCCTCTTCGCTAGCAGCCATTCGGGCCCGGCACTTGTGAGTATAGGAACGTCGTGTTCTGCTCCTTGTGACTGCGAGAAGTATATCCAGTTGTTGGGTATCCTTCAAACTTAGGATCAGTTGTTGGTCTTAAGGGCAAATCACGCTGTGTGGTTGTGCCAGCACATAGTTCTAGCCCTCCGTAGGGGTCTGTGTGTTTCGGTTTTAATTTACTTTGATTCAAACCCCAATTCTTGATATACCCAAATCAATACCAACCAAAGCACAAATCGTGCTGAATCTACCTTGATCAAAGGAATATATCGAATCCTCAGAACGATTCAAATTGATTGCTCGAAGCTTCTTACTTAGCTCTCAAAGCTTTGCGGAACCTTTGCCAACGCTACCCCTTGCTATTAAATAAATTTGATAGCAGTGAACTCGCATATTGTGTATTAGATTGGTTGGTTGGAGTGCCCATTAGATTCCTTCCTTTCTCTTTCACACAAAAACGAGGCAAGCTCGTTACCGAAAGCATATTTGAACATGGAGGAATTACATCTGACGAGGCTAAAGTGAGATTGGCTTTAGAATGGACGTCTTATAAAACGAGACAAGCATTAAGAGTCTTTGATTTGGTAAAGACACCGAATTGGGATCAATTTAAAAAGGATCTAAAGAATATGTTTCCGCAATCTGTAGGAGACGAAAGAGGATCTAGATTATTGCTTGAACAATTGGTCCATCAATTTAATCCAATTGATGCAGGTGAACAGGAGAAGATGAGAATCTTCAGACTCCTCTTCGACGCTGAAATGAAAAAGCTAATGGACGAACCAAAAATGATCACAAATAGTGATGCAGTAAGATTGTTCTTGGCACCTATGACTCCCGAAGTAAGGAGAGGCGTGCTAGAAACAGTTGTGAAAGATGTATCAGTTACTTCCATGTCAGATAGACGAAAGGAAGACCCTTTCAAGATTGACGAAGTAATGAATCTGGCTGAGAAGTATATGATTGGGAGTTCATTTGATAACTACTATCAAACACTTTCCATTGCTTCTTCGAGCCCACCAATTAATAACCCTAATTCATTCAGTAGGGGACACATTAATTTGCCGTTTGCTGCAGATGTTCCCAAGACAGATAGGAACTATCTTCAAGCATTGAAACCCAAAGTAGAAGACAAATTTAAAGACCTACTGGGAATTAAATTAGAAAGTTTGATTCCAAGGGAATTGATGGAAGAACAACAGCAAATGGTTGCGTTGAATAAAGACCTCATGGAGGCGAACATGAAAGAAATAAGAGCTGTGAAATCATTACAGTCGCACTTCAAAGAAGGAGCAGACATTATGACGCAGTTAACAGCAGTAATGGCACAGATGGCCAAGGAAAATGCTAAAGGAATGATTAATTCGATACCACCGAGTAGTCCATCGAATCAATCTAATAGATTTGAAAGAAATACAACACCGAGAAGTTCGAATGGAACTCAGTGGGCATGTTTCTTGTGCAAGTCGACAGATCATTTTATGAATGAATGTCCACACTTGCTGGAATTTACAAAAAGAGGTTGGATGATGCCTGAAGGAGGTGACTCGAAGCGTTACAAACTAAGGGACAACGCTAGAATGCCTCGAGACGATCCAAATATACCTCGATACAAGAAGATTGAACAAATGGCAAAAGATTTGGGATGGGATCGTGCTGAATCCTATTTTGCAAACATGGAAGATGACGAAGATGATAAAGTCACGGACCAGCAGATGAATCCTAACGTCAATCTAGCTGTTTGGATGACAAAAATAGAGGAACTATCAGATAGACTTGGGAATTTGGAAGCACACCGAGAAGATGATGTTCGTGTGTTCAACCAAGATAGTTCAAATGAAAAAAAAATAAGTACTCCAATGAAGGAGCAGGATCGGTCCATGAGAACTTTAAGATCCAATGCTGTAGCTCCGGAGGAAAGTGAGAAAGCAAAACGAAATCAATTTAATGAGAATATGAGAAGATTAGTATTTGATGGGGTGCATATACCCAAGAAACCAGGTTTAATACCAGGGAAATTGGTTGAAACAACCAATGGAAATCAGAAAACAGTGAGATTCGAGGCTCCAAAGTCCATAGATCGGCCTTTGAAGAAGCCCTCAGTCACGATTGAAGACGTTGATGAATCGGATGACGAAGATGCTATTAAATTAATTCCTTCGCCAAGACCAACGAATCAAATTAATAGCGAACATAGACCGTATGATCATGTTCAACCTAGGACGTATCGTCCTATTCAAATTAATACACCTACGAAGGTACCAAGAGACCAGACGAATCAAATTGATAGTCATGGATATACTCCAGCCTATAAAATTAGGAATGAAGTCTCGAGGCCAGGTGTAGAAGAAGACATAGCAAAGAAGATATTCAATGCTAAAGTTGGTTTGAGTACGGAAGAATTAGCAGCTTTATCACCTGCTATCAGAAAGATTATTATGCACAAGATACGCAATAGAAGAGTCCATCCAAGGACTAAAACGGATAACTATGTATCAACTTTATCCGAAGATGGAGAAACTGAAATTTTGGACGATCCATCTAGGGTACAGATGATTGATACATGCATTAGAATTGAAGATCTTTGGCAGGATCAGGCGGATATGTTTGAAGTCCTGACTGAAAGTCGTAATGACATTCCTGTGGGATCTATAGTGCAGAAGGACATCGTGGAAAGTTTTCTACGAGACCTTTCCATTGATGATGAACGAAGGAACATTGCCATAGTTGCTAATCAAAGCGTGGCATATGAAGACCATAGTGATCATCCAGTGGTAGTAGCAAATCAATCCAATGGATTATGCGCTGTTACCCCTGAGATCAATAATAAAGATGAAGAGATTGAAAGTGTATTGGACCAAGGCTCACAAATTATAGTGATAGACCGATTGATAGCTATAGGTCTAGGGATTACTTGGGATCCAGAATTCACGATCTGAATGCAAGATGCAAGTGGAAAATTAAATCAAACTCTTGGTTTAGCGAGAAATATTCCATTTAAATTTGGTGAAGTTACGGTGTATTTACAACTACACGTACAGAATAAAGCTCCATTTCAAGTGTTATTAGGGAGACCTTTTGACGTCTTGGTGGAAAGTGAAATTAAGACCTTTGGAAACGGAGATTCCGAGATAACAATCAGCAATCCGAACTCACACAAGGGGGTTACTGTAGGAACCTATCCTCGTGGCCAAAAAGGTCGAAACATTCAAATTAATACCTCAAGGTATAATGAACCAAAGAATGTTCCACCTGATAATGAAAAGTCGACAGGTGAAAATGATTTAAAGGGAAATTTTCATTCCTCGATGAGTTGAGTAGCGACCAAGGAGAGGATGAATACGCTATAAGCTTCCACTTTGATGAAAAACAAGATATTGTATTAGATGGATACAAAAGATGTAACCAAGAAAAGTTCTCTGGGAAAGAACTTTCTGAAGCATATGTTCTTGCGTCGAGAGAACATTTGAAGTCTCAAGACAATCAAGCCGACGAAATAATTGATTGTTACCTTAATCAAAAGATGATTGGGAATAAACAAGTATTCTGTGTATGGAGAGATGGTGTTTTAGGCGAATTTGACGATCAATTGAATAATGATCAATTCAATTTAAATCCTATAAAGTCGTTCTTCCTTCAAAATGGAAGAATCAAGCCTAAACCTGTACGAAAGAAAGTTCAGAAGAGGCGATTTGTTGAACCTATACTACAAAATTTTAGTTTGGGGGAGAATTGCGAAAAACCTGAACCCACAGAGACCACACAGAATCAATGTAATAACGAAAACACCTCTGAAACGGTCAGAGATGATGATTGGAATAAACCTAAAAACTCTCAGAGAACCAGGAAGAGAATGGTTTGATATGAAGTATTCAAAAGAGGAACTGAATCATTCCAAAGATCTCAACCGAGTTTTGAGAAAGTAAGATATGAGTCGAGGCAACAAAAGAAAGGGAAAGCCCAGGACTCGAAGGACAAGAAGGAGAATGTTCAGCCAGACTTATTGAATGAACCTCCAACAAATAAACTTGAAGAACGTATTAAATTGAATCAGCAGGATACATCTCCTATCAATTTAATAGACGAAACAATTAAACAGGTGGTTAATGAAGCCATAGGAGTCGAGAAACCAATCAACTTGAATACAGAAGAAGTGTTTACGAAGTACAAACCTGTTGACAAGAAGGTTAATCCTATAAAGGCAACATTACCAGATGAATTTAGAATTGAAAGACATATTCATGGAGATCCATTGCTGGAACTACCTGAATTGTCGAAACATCCTAAACCGTTTGTACCGATGGGAAGGTATACGGAGGAAAGGAAAGAGATCATAGACAAAAATCTTATGCACGAAATGATGTGTAAACAAGAAGCAGGTTTTGCTTGGGAGCCAAGTGAAGCTGGAACCTTTAAAAATGAATTCTTTCCACCCGTGAAAGTACCTGTCGTTCCACATGAACCGTGGGTTGAAAGGAATATGCCAATTCCGCCAGGTATCTTTGAGGATGTCTGCAAAATAATTAAAAGTAAAATTGACTCAGGAATATACGAACCATCGAATGCTAGTTATTGTTCGAAATGGTTCTGTGTCATCAAGAAAGATGGCAAGACAAGAGTCTACGATTAGTACATAGTTTGGAACCTTTGAATAAGGTTACCATCCAACACTCAGGCGTACCTCCTGCAACTGCAGATCTAGCAAGATCCTTCAGTGGAAGATCTTGTGGAGGAACCTTACATTTATACGTTGGATATGACGAACGAGAATTAGATCAATTGTCTAGAGACATGACGACGTTTCAAATGCCGTATGGACCACATAGGTTAGTAAAACTACCTATGGGGTGGACAAATTCAGTGCCTATATTTCACAATGATGTGACATATATTCTACAAGATGAAATACCACACGTAACAATTCCTTACATTGATGATGTACCTGTAAAAGGACCATCAACTCGATATGAATTACCAGAAGGAGGTTACAAAACTATTCCAGAGAATCCTGGAATTAGACGATTTGTTTGGGAACATTTCCAAAACATGAATAGAGTAATACAACGAATGAAATATGCAGGAGGGACCTTCAGTGGGACCAAAGCATTTCTTTGTTGTGAGGAAACAATTGTCGTAGGACATAGATGTACCTATGAAGGCAGTATGCCAGAAGAACATATTGCTCAAGTAGTCCTAGAATGGCCTCCATGTCGTGATAAGACGGAGGTTCGAGCATTCTTAGGAACTGCAAGTCAATTGAGAATGTTCATTGCGAACTTTGCCAAGAAAGCAGCTCTTTTGACTAAGTTGACGAGTAATGTTCCATTTGAATGGAATGAAAAATGTGACAAAGCAATGGACGAATTAAAGGATGGAATCCGAGACTGTCCAGCTTTGAGACCAATTAATTTTGATTGGGATGTTTACTTAGCGGTGGATACCTCTTACAAGGCTGTAGGATGGTATATCTATCAAATTGATCCATCTGAAAAGAAGAAGTTCTTCAATTACTTTGGATCAATGACTTTGAATGAACGAGAAGCACGATTCTCGCAATCTAAGAGAGAATTGTATGGCTTGAAATTAGCATTGGAGGCTAGTTATTATCATGTCTATGGATGTAGACGTTTAACAGTAGAAACCGATGCAAGTTATATTAAAGGCATGCTAGACAATCCTAGTTGTGGTCCTAATGCAACCATAAACCGTTGGATTGAGCATGTATGCAACTATCACTTTACATTAATCCATGTAAAAGGTGCAACCCATGGTCCTGATGGATTATCACGGATCACACCTGGTGGATGGCAAACAAAGCGTCCGGAAACAAATCCAGAAGATTACGTTGATGAGGATGGTGGGGAACCAATTAATTTTATTATGGGAGATGGGGAAACGGAAAAACTGTATCAATTTGATGACTTCAAAGATCAAATTGACCCTAGAAGTGGTTACTTATATGAAACAGCTCAAGAAGCTGATGATATTGAATTAGATGTACAAGAAGCTCTGGATGAAGAGCGCAGCTACGAGATTCGTAGGAACCACATGTTAGATTCCAAAAACACAACATGTGAAGTCTTCAGTAGGAATTTGTTCCCTACTTTTGATGAAGAATTTGTACAAAACAACCCGTACCCAGAAACACATAGATCGTCTGAGAGTAATAGATTGGACGAATTAATTCCTTTGATTGGGAAGTACTTGGCAAACCCATCAGATGAAGTTCTGGGTGAAATGTCAAAAGATGAATGGATTAAATTTATTAGATTGATTAAGAAATTTCAAGTGGACGAACAAGGAAGGTTGTACCATAGGAATACTGATCAACCTGATCAACCGCAATTAGTGGTGGAAAAAGAAAAGCGTATGCACATGTTGAATAGTGCACATGATTGTCTGGGACACAAAAGAGTCTTTGCAACGAATGATTTCTTGCAGAAACGATTCTGGTGGCCTGACATATATAAAGACGTGGAATGGTATGTGAGATCATGTCAGGAGTGTCAAAATCGACAGATGAAGTTGTTGAAAGCACCTCCTACTTTGATGCATACACCTTCATTGTTTCAGAAGGTACATGTCGATACAATGATAATGTCGATTCCATCTAATGGATGTAAATACATCATCCATGGGAGGGATTCACTGTCTTCGTGGTCTGAGGCCCGAGCAGTAAAACATGAGAATGCTAGAACTTTAGGTGAATGGTTCTGTTAAGATTATGCACACCATGTAACCGTGCCAAAGGTCACAGAGTGTCTAAGTGCGGAAGACGAATGGGACAGTAGTGAAGTTATTAACAACACCACCATTACGCCGTTAGTCCCCGGAGGTCAAGAGTATAAGAGGGAGGAGCTAAGTAGCAGCCACGTCGGAGCGGCGGTATCGCCGGTGACGAGGAGCGAACCAAAGAACGTATAAATCCTAAGGTAGAGTAGAGAGTACTTCAAGGCAGTGAGCCTGAAGACTTAGAGGAGCACAGAGTTAAGGAGGGAATCTAAGTCGATAATTAAACTGAGGAACTACAGTAGCGTACAAACAGTATTTATATCTACGGAGCGGCGCAGCGGAGCGGAGCGCCAGACTAGCTACTAGGAGTTATACGTGTAGTCCTGCAGGGTAAAGTAAAAGACAATAAAGAGGGACTAGAATGAAAGGGTATGTGTAGCGAGAAAGAACAATAAGGAGAAAATTACAATAAAGGTGGATCTTCGGAATACCGAGCGGCGAAGTGGAGGCCCGAGGCATGGGCTTGACAGGTTCTTTGACGATATTATTTGTCATTGGGGATGTCCCGAAGAAGTGGTGACCAATAATGCAGGTCAAATGAAAAACATGCTAGCTTGGTTGGAAGAGAAGTATGGAATCAAAGGAATAAGAATTTCCGCCTACAACTCTCAAGCTAATGGAAAGATTGAAAGAGCGCATTTGGACATACGCCAGGCCTTAATCAAAGCAACTGGTGGAGATGTATCTAAGTGGTTCTACTTTTTGAAAATGATACTATGGGTGGATAGAGTAACACCCAGACGCGGTCTAGGTTGTTCTCCATATTTCCTGGTAACAGGAGCTGAACCATTGCTTCCCTTTGATATTGTGGAATCAACTTGGTTGGTGAACCCACCTAATAGAATCTTAACTAGAGATGAATTGATTGGATATCGTGCTCAAGCTCTGTCGAAACATAACTCATTTATTGAGAAAGTACGATGTAGAGTTGATGCAAACAAAGTTGCAGAGTTACGAAGATTCGAACGAAAATATAGACATACAATTAAAGATTGGAATTTCAAACCGGGTCAATTGGTCCAGGTTAGGAATTCTGGAGTTGAAAAGAGTTTGGATAGAAAGATGTATCCAAGATATAGAGGACCTATGGTCGTAATCAGACGAACTAAGGGTGGCTCTTATATTATTGCTGAAATGGATGGAACAGTACTCAAAGAGAAGGTCGGAGCCTTCAGAGTATTGCCGCATTTTACACGAAATGAACCAATTGAATTGCCAAACAATATTCACGAACTTATCGATTTAACTGCCGAACAATTAGATTTAATGGTGGAAGACGAAAATGAATATTGGATGACACCAGAAAATGACTACATATTCGATGCCATACCGCATCTGAGGATCTCAGATACCAACTCTGACGAGGAACTCAGTGAGGAAGAGGATCAATAATTAGATTGAGACTCTAGATGATATACTGTTACAAATGAACATCATAAAATGAGTGGTGATGGTAAGATGATGCATCTACTATACAGCTGTGATGGCATAAGGACAGTAGGCATGGAATGAATGAATACGAATATAGGAAACCATGTAAAGACGGTGGATCAACACGAACACTGTTTTTATAATATTTATGGGTTTTAAACGAATGCATCTAAATGATGATGTATCAGTTTAAATGAAAATCAATTAGATGGATTGCAGACCTAGGCAGAGACGTGTCCTTTGTCTTCCATCATAGGAGTTACACCACGAGTGAATGGAGTAGTAGCTCGTTCGACGGTCTTAATAACTGGAACAGCAATCTTCGTAGGAGTGACGATGGTGTCCTCAGAACCAGTGGTGGGAATACTCTGAGCAGTAGTAAAACTTGCGTCAGAAGCAGAAGAGTCTGATCCAGAATCTTGATGACTCTTCAGGATGTTGCAAGCTTCGTCCGCAATTACCTTGGCAATATGTGCACGAGTTGCATAAGTCTTGACCAAGTTTGCATTAAATTCGAATTCAGCTGCCTGAAAGTTGAGTGTAGCAGCAATGAATTTGGTACTTTGCGACTCAAGAGGAGCTGGCGGAGTATCGAGATTAGAAGATACGACTTGAGCAAGAGCATGATTGATATGCTTGCTATGGGTCACTAAAAAACACGGAATAAGAATCCATTTGAAACGGATTTGAATTAAATTGAATCACCTTTATCTTCAGCAAGACACGACATACAGTTAGAAGAAACATGACTGTCAGCGTGGCAATGAACCTTGCTGAGACGAGGGGAAACATCGTTCACAGCAGATTTTTCATCCTTATTGGAACCTTTGTTGGAACCAGTGGTTGGATAGGGAGTGCTGCGACGATTCTACGACATAGAATGAGTCGTGGATACAGAACATGATACCAATTTGACTCACCTTGATAAAAGAGAGAGCTGGCTTCTGTTTGAAACTGCGTTCAGTTCCAGACACCAACTCGTCCTCGGAGGCGGAGTTCATCTGAACGAAATTGATAAATCAAATTAATTGAGATTAGATCTGAAGATTTACCTTGACATCAGAGTCGAAACGAACAGATCTAGGTTCACGTTTGACGTCATGAGAGGAAGCAAATCTTGTAGCTTTCTTCTTTGACTTCCTGATAAAATGAGAATTGTCGGAACGAGTAGATGCCTCGTGATCCGGATGAACAGAACGAGCACGATCGAGGAGGCGATTCCTAACGAAAGTGTTCTGAAAAGACTATTAATGTAAATGGCCATGAGTAAAATTGATACATACACGAGCATCATTGGCAAAAGCCATGAACTTAAGGTGTTGCTCGAAGTGAGAATCACTGACAATGTCAGGAAATAGTTTGTGTCCGAGACACAAAGTATCGATAATGCTCTGACGAGCAGTCAAGTTAGAAATCTGTCTGACATGACTACGGAGTGTAACAGGCTTTTCCTGATAATAAACGATTCAAATTGATACGTATCAATTAAATTGAATGAACAATACATACCAAGAGATCATGAAGATACTCGGTAGACCGACGTAGGACAGAGATTGTTGCCTTGTCGGGATTGTTCGTCTTCTTGCCTTTGTACGAACCAAGTAGCTGCTGCAAAGCACCCAAGTGGGGCTCAGCAACTCGAGCGATGTCAAGATCCTTCTTGTGATGGATGGGCATGCTAGGATGAACGATGATTGATGTTGATGGAGCTTGGTATGGAATGAGAGCTCGACTAAGTTCAACTAATGCAAGTCGACTTGGAACGAATGGCATATTGAAAGCCAATGAAGCTGAGCTTTTATACCAAAAGGGTGAAATCAAACTCCTGACCAAATTAGGACAACTGAGGACAGTTGGATTCTTTAGTTTGGGGGAGGAAGGTATCGATTTGATTGAAAATTTACAAAATTTCAATTAGACTAATAGTTTTGCAATTAAATTAAATGGTATTGCGAACGCAGCGACCCAGAATTGATCAAAATAATCATGCAGAAGGTCAAAATATGCGGAGTGAGTAAAGGAACTGTGCTCAGAACCTGAAAATGGAGTTGAGAATACTTCCCGACGTCATTATGATCAATGGCGAACGGAGATCGACTTGAGCACTCAGGACAATGAAGACAGTAAAGCCTTGCAGTCCTGATCTCGCATGAAAATTCATACCAGGATCCGGAATGGAGTCTTACTTTGAACCCCTATTCAAAGGTGGAACTCAGAGCTGGCTCGATAATTCGCAAGCACTCATTCAAATTAAAACAAGAATCGAGTTGAGAAGCATATTGAGTGAACCATGGATATATGAATTCATTCAAATGAGACTTAGTTTCACTCATTCAAATTAATACGAATATGAGCATGAAAGCTCGTAAATTGATATATACAGGATAGCAGAGAGCTATCCACAACAAAAAAAAAGTAATAGGTAGAATACCTACAAGAAAGATACAAGCTATATATTAGACTAATAAATCTAATAAAACGAAATGGTCTCGATTGACCGGTGGTCCTGAAAAGGTCCATAAATGAGATTTTGGGTTAAGAAACCCAGACGATAAGACCGCGAGTGGTCAGCTATAATGAGATATATGGGTTATAAAACCCGTCCGTCCGTGAATGCATGAAAAGCAAAATCAAAATAAAATTAATAAAAAAAAAGAAAAAAAAAATGCCCCAATGACCAAGGAACCAGCTACGATTCAAGAGTCTGCGCTGGCTCTGCCCCCTTTTCAGGAGACAGAGTTGGCTCGGCCAGACTCTCGATCGTAGGAAGATCCAATTCCATTGGAATGGATCCCCCTACTTGGCTACTGGTGCCCTCGTCTGCAGACCCCCTCTCGACTTCCTTGAGGCCTTCCAAAGCCTTGGTAGCAGAATCCGGAGGCGGGGAAGACTCGACCAGGTGCCCTTTGTCATCGATATGCGTCGTTGATTCCCTGGAATGGATGCTGCGGAGCAGCTCGATCCATTCACCAGGGGTGTCAAGCCCATGCCTCGGGCCCCCAGTCCGCCGCTCGGCATTCCGACGATCCACCTTTATTGTAATCTCTTCCTTATTGTTCTTTCTCGCTACACATACCCTTTCACTCTAGTCCCTCTTTATTGTCTTTTACTTTACCCTGCAGGACTACACGTATAACTCCTAGTAGTTAGTCTGGCGCTCCGCACCGTTGCGCCGCTCCGTAGATATAAATACTGCTTGTACGCTACTGTAGTTCCTCAGTTTAATTATCGACTTAGATTCCCTCCTTAACTCTGTGCTCCTCTAAGTCTTCAGGCTCACTGCGTTGAAGTACATTCTACTCTACCTTAGGACTTATACGTTCTTTGGTTTGCTCCTCGTCACCGGCGATACCGCCGCTCCGACGTGGCTGCTACTTAGCTCCTCCCTCTTATACTCTTGACCTCCGGGGACTAACGGCGTAACGGTGGTGTTGTTAATAACTTCACTACTGTCCCATTCGTCTTCCGCACTTAGACACTCTGTGACCATTGGCACGGTTACCCGGTGTGCATGATCTTAACAGTATAATTAAACTCAATCCGTTAACGTCGTACTGACATATCATTTTTATGCCTCCGAAAACTCGAGCTCAATCTAGAGCTAATTCCGAAGAAAATACTTTCTTCACAACAGCCCAATCTTTCACCCCTTTCTCCAAATCCATCTCAGCCATTGGTCAACCACGTCGCCATAATCGCGGTTTCGGTCCAGCCACTGTTCCTACTATGTCAACTCTTCCTGAAGCCATGGAAGAAGATCAGCAATTTGAGTACAGCACTTTGTATACCGGTGACGGACAACCTGTCCAAGTCCTGACCCCTTGCCGTGGACAACCCCCCGTGGTCGCTCCGGCTCGGGGCCGGTCTACTACTCGAATTGACTCTCCAATCCTCCAAGCCATCGCTCGCCGTACGGGTAAACAACCCCAACGCAGAGCAGCTTCTGAATCTCCTCGTGACCCACCTCCTCATTTCGATTTGGATACTGGTGATCACGATGATCAAGACCCTCCTGTCGACCCCGATGACCCGGGCACCGACAACAATCATGACGACCTGGATGACGATGCCGGCGGTTTACCGCGTGGTGAGCCTGGTGACCCCAGTGGACCTGGCGGTCCCGGCGGTCCTGGTGGACCTGGTGGATCTCGTTCCTCCAACTCTCCTGACATCCCCAACGAGCAACGTGCTATGTTGGATCTCCTCTCGGGGTTTAAGGTTTCTATGGAAACCCTGGGTTCCGTTCTCGCCGCACTCGGCCGTCCCTCTGACAGCTCTGAATCCAAGAGCAAGGTCAAGGAGCCCGAGGTATTCGACGGTTCGGACCCCCAAAAACTTAAGACGTTCTTCGTCAATCTCGCTCTGGTCTTCAACGACCGTCCAAAGTACTTCACCGACCAACGGAAGGTGAATTATACTCTTTCCTATCTCAGTGGGTCAGCCAAAGAATGGTTTGTCCCTGACATCCTCGACCCGGATCTCGACTCGCTGCCGGCCTGGACGTCGTCCTTCACGGCCCTTGTAAAGGAGCTACAGGACAATTTCGGCGTTTATGACGCCCAAGGCGAGGCCGAGGACGCCCTTGGTAACCTTAAGATGAAGGAAACCGAGAACATCCGGAAGTACAACATCCGGTTCAACACCCTGGCTGCTAGTACCAACTGGGATTCTGCCGCCCTGAAATGGGCTTATGGACGAGGCTTGGCTGAACGCATCAAGGACGAAATGGCACGTTTGTCCGAACCGGCGACGCTCGCCGCTTATCGTCTAGAAGTTCTTCGTATTGACAACCGTTACTGGAAGTGCGAAGAAACCAAGAAACGTGAGGCTGGTAAGCCTTTTATTGCTCGGAACCCGAAGAAGGGTTCCTCGGACTTCAAGACTGGTTCTACTAACCAGCACAACAATTCTCAGCCTTTGGGCTCTTCGGCGCCGTTCACGCCGAAACCCAAACCCTTCTCTGGTGGTAAGCCTAACAACAATGGTAAGCCCCAGAATTCTTCGAATTCCGGCCAATCCGGCGGCCAGCGCCCCGCGTTCAACCATCTAGGAGCAGATGGTAAGGTACTTCCCTCCGAACGGGAAAGAAGGATGAAGAACAATCTTTGTCTCTTCTGCGGTGGTAAGCATCAGATCGCTGACTGTAATAAGCGAAAGGCTCGGGAATCGAAGGGCCGCGCTGCCGAGGTTGAAGAAACCCCTGAAGCAACCATTGAGGTTGTTGAAGAGGATTTGGAAAACTAATCCGCAGCTCTTGTTCCCCGGTACGAAATGGGAGCTGCGTTGATCAGGTTCGTACCTCACCTGGGGAGTTATATCTCAACGCGTCCGCTCTTTCTTCTATTGAACGCTCTCTTGTAATATCATTAACTACTGAATTTTCGTTATCCAATTCGGCCACGCCGGCCGAACCCATCTCTGCTCTTCTCAAATTTCCTACTCTTGTTGATTCTGGTTCTACTGACTCTTTCATCGATACTCCTTATGTTTCTCAGAACTCTATTCCTACGACCAAAATTTCTCCTGTTAATCTTTGTCTTTTTGATGGTTCATTATCTTCTAAACCAATTACCGATATGGCGAATATCGCCGTTCGGTTTCCTTCCGGCGAGCTGCTTCTATTACCATTCTATGTTACTCATTTAGATTCATCTTGTAAAGCAGTATTAAGTTACAGTTTCTTATCCCGCTACAATCCGTTGATTGACTGGGCATCTCGAAACATTACGTTCCGTAACACTTCACATCTTGATTCTCCACAGACGTCTGTGCCTTCTGCTATCAACCCTGTTGTTGCAAAGGTCGCTGTTCCGCTACCGGAACTTTCGCCGTCGGTTTCACCGACAATTCTGGAGACCCCTCCTGGGGACTCACTTCGCTCTCGGACTTCACGGGCCAAGCCCCTGTCAAGTCCATGCCTCGGGCCTTCACTTCGCCGCTCGGTACCCCAAAGATCTACCTTTTATTGTAATCTCTCCTTATTGTTCTTTCTCGCTACACATACCCATTCACTCTAGTTCCTCCTTATTGTCTTTTACTTCACCCTGCAGGACTACACGTATAACTCCTAGTAGCTAGTCTGGCGCTCTGCACCGTTGCGCCGCTCCGTAGATATAAATACTGCTTGTACGCTACTGTAGTTCCTCAGTTTAATTATCGACTTAGATCAACTTAGATCTCCCTTCCAAACTTAAGCTCCTCTCTAAGTCTTCAGGCTCAACGCCTTGAAGTACTCTCTATAGCCTTTGGACTTATAAGTTCTTTGGCTCGCTCCTCGTCACCGGCGATACCGCCGCTCCGACCTGGCTGCTACTTAGCTCCTCTCTTCTATACTCTCGACCTCCGGGGACTAACGGCGTAACGGCGGTGTTGTTAATAACTTCACTACTGTCCCACTCGTCTTCCGCACTTAGACAATCTGTGACCTCTGGCACGGTTACACGGGTTGCATGATCTTAACAGCCCCTTTCGTCCAAATTCCCTTTTGAACCCATCTATTCTTACCCTACGGTCTCTCAATTCGCCGCTCAGCTGGAGACTCCCGAGGTCGACATTGCACTTGTGAGTGCTGCAGTCTTTAACAGGGCTTGCAAGGACGCTGGTATGGAACCAATCCTTCTTCGTGCTATCCACTCTGAGGTCGCGGCCCGCGCCGCCGACCGCTTTTCCACCGCTCCTACTGTCCCTCCACTTCCTCCTTCCATCCCAGCAGAGTATGCTGAGTTTGCAGACGTCTTCAACGAGATTGCTGCAGATTCACTTCCTGAACACAGACCCTATGACTTGAAGATTGACTTGGAAGAAGGTGCTTCACCGCCTCTCGGCCGTATTTATCCTTTGTCTGAAAAGGAGTTAGTCGCCCTTAAAGACTTTATTGACAAACAGCTGGCTACTGGTGCCATCACCCCATCATCCTCTCCTCACGGCGCTCCGGTCCTTTTCGTCCCGAAGAAAGACGGCAAACTTCGCCTTTGCGTCGACTTCCGAGGACTCAATCGTATCACCAAAAAGGATTGTTACCCACTCCCACTCATATCAGATCTTCTCGACGCTCCGAAAAAAGCTAAAATATACACCAAATTGGATCTCGCTCACGCTTATCATCTGGTCAGAATCGCTGAAGGTGATGAATGGAAAACCACCTTTCGGACCCGTTACGGCTCCTACGAATGGAAGGCTATGCCGTTCGGCCTTACGAACGCCCCTGCGGCTTTCCAGCGGTTTGTTAATGACATCTTCTCTGACATGCTCGATGTTTGTGTCATCGTCTATTTGGACGATATTCTGATCTACTCTGATACGCCAGAAGAACACCAAGAACACGTCAAGGAAGTTCTTCGGCGGCTTCGCCACCATCGGCTTTACGCCAATCCCGAGAAGTGCGAGTTCAATATGGATACTGTTGAGTATTTGGGTTACATTCTTTCTCCCGACGGATTAACCATGTCCAAAGAGAAAGTTCAGACAGTTCTAGAGTGGCCGGTCCCGAGGAAGGTTAAGGACATTCAGTCCTTCTTGGGTTTTGCAAATTTCTATCGTTGTTTCATTTATAATTATAGCGATATCGTTGTGCCGATGACTCGGCTTACCCGAAAAGGCGCTCCCTGGATCTGGGACAGCAGCTGTCAAGAGGCCTTCGAAAACCTCAAAATTGCTTTCACTTCTGCGCCGATACTGGCCCATTGGGAGCCGAATCGCCCACTGATCGTGGAGACCGACGCTTCCGATTACGCCATTGCGGCGATTCTTTCCATCCAATATGCTGACGGTGAAATTCATCCTCTAGCCTTCCTTTCCAGAATGCTTCATGTGGCTGAACTCAATTACGATACTCACGACAAAGAGCTACTGGCCATCTTCGAGGCTTTTAAAGCTTGGCGTCATTATCTGGAAGGTTCGGGTGATCCGGTGGACGTCGTCACTGATCACAAAAATCTTGAGTATTTTTCTACTACCAAGGTTCTCACCCGCCGACAGGTCCGATGGTCTGAATTTTTGCATCAATTTAATATGGTCATTCGCTTCTGGCCGGGGAAACTCGGTGAGAAACCCGATTCAATAACTAGACGCTGGGACGTCTACCCTCAAGAGGGGGATATTGGCTACGCCCAAGTGAACCCTCACAACTTCCGCCCTATATTTACTAATGAACAACTCACTGCGTCTCTTCGAGCTACCTTCCTGGAAGGCCCCGTTTTACGAGCCTCGATTATCATGGATATCGAAGCCCTCCACCAGGCTATCATTCTCGCCCTTCCCGCCGACCCGAGCTCCGTTGTTGGGTTGGAACTTGCTAAAGATCCTTCCAATGAACGTTGGAGCTTAGGTAGTGACAAGTTATTACACCTTGACGACCGTATTTATGTTCCTAATCACGGCGATCTTCGCCTTCAAGTCCTCCGCTACTTTCATGATCATCCACTCTCCGGCCATTTCGGCCAGAACCGCACTTTAGAAGCTGTACGTCGTCAATACACCTGGCCCAAGGTCAGAGACTTCGTCCGTGACTATGTCACCTCTTGCACTGTTTGTGGTCGCAACAAGCCCCGCCGTCATCGGCCTTACGGGTTGTTGAAGCCTCTGCCGGTTCCGGTCCGGCCATGGGATTCCATTTCCATGGACTTCATTGAGCAACTGCCAATGTCGAATGGCTATACAGCTATTCTCGTCGTTGTGGATCGATCTTCCAAGCAAGCTATCTTTATTCCAACTTACGACACCATTACTTCCAAACAACTAGCTGAGCTCTTTGTTATTCATGTCTTCTCTAAACATGGTGTTCCTAATCATGTCACTTCTGATCGTGGTTCTGAATTTGTTTCGGCGTTTTTCCGGGCTCTCGGTAAAGCGCTCTCCATGGAACTTCACTATACCTCTGGATATCATCCGGAAGCCGATGGGCAGACCGAGCGTGTCAATCAGACTCTTGAGCAGTACATCAGGATCTATTGTTCCTACCAACAAGATGACTGGTCGCCTTTACTTCTGATCGCCGAATTCGCCTATAACAACGCTCCCAATGCTTCCACAGGTATTACTCCATTCTTCGCCAACAAAGGATACCACCCAAATATCACCATTCGGCCCGAGGTCGATATGAAGTCTGATCTTGCTAGAGACTTCGTCGTCAACCTTGATGAACTCCACGCTTTCCTTCGAGAGGAAATCCTTTTAGCTCAGTCTCGTTACAAGGAACAAGCTGACAGGAAAAGAATCTTGCACCCGGAGTTCCCGATCGGCTCCGAAGTCTTTGTTCTTGCTAAGCACATTCGTTCTACTCGTCCTACTGAAAAATTCTCAGAAAAATATCTTGGTCCTTTCAAGGTCATCAGTCGACCTGGTACTCTGTCTTACGAGCTCAAGCTCCCGGACTATCTTCGCCGCATTCACCCGGTGTTCCATGTCTCTCAGCTGGAGCCGGTTACGCCAAATCCTTTCCCGAATCGTACTCAATCTCCTCCACCTCCAATCGAAGTTGATGGTGAAGAGGAATACAACGTAGCCGAAATCCTTGACTCCAAGTTGGACAAAAGGTACAAGCGTTGTCCTCTAC
Organism: Lentinula lateritia; assembly: GCA_028011325.1. Taxonomy (NCBI): domain Eukaryota; kingdom Fungi; phylum Basidiomycota; class Agaricomycetes; order Agaricales; family Omphalotaceae; genus Lentinula; species Lentinula lateritia. The sequence goes on from JANVFT010000065.1 coordinate 294,001, forward strand.
GTTATTACATTCGGTGGGCCGGTTACGAAGGTACCGACGATGAGTTCTCTTGGGTTGCTGCTGATGAATTACATGCTGATAAACTTGTACCGGCTTTCCACGCCCGATACCCTCACAAGCCTGGACCTTGATCACAAAAACATCCTATTCCTTTCCTCCGTTTTCGCCATGCTCCGCCGAAGTTTACTTCGTGTGTTTAGAGGGTAAACACGATGATAGTAAATTGAGTGTTTACCTCTCTCTCTTATTTGCTTATTATGGGTTCTTTAATTACAGTTTTCATTTAGTTTCCATTTACACTTACACTACTTATACTAAACTATTTACTTCTTACGCCGCCTCGCGGCCCATTCGCTTTCCGATTTCAAATCGCGTTAATATTTTTTTATACAAAAACAATCAAAAAATATGTACAGAGGGCAGCAGGTTACAAGAAGGTTACAAGATTTTGGCCAAAGGGCCGATGTCCGATGTCCGTGTAATCTACTCCTCCCTCTCCTTCCCTTTCTCCGACCGGGCCTTCTTCGGCACCGGTTCTCCCCCTTCCTCTTCCTCCTTTTCCTCGTCTCCTTCTCCATCCTCATCTTCTCCTATTCTTCTATCCTCTTCTTCCTTCTCGCTATCCATGACCCTCCTTCTCTTCTTCGGCAGCCGCGATGGTCCTGGCTCTGGCATCTCCGGCGGCGAAGTCCTCCTCCTCGCGGCGTCCATCATCAACCAGTCCAACTTGCGGTTGAAGTGGCGGTTGTAGTTGTTATCCTTCAACTGGCCCTCTCGAAGCTGTCGATTATCTGCCAGCAGCTGGGCCATCTGGCTCTCCAGAATCGCCAGACGCTCGCCGATCGGCTGACCTCCCCCCTCCCGCTTCACCGTTGAGGGCCTCCCTGTAAGACCTGGGTCAGAATAGGTCTTGGGGTAGGTTTTGGTATAGGGAAGTTTACGTTGTAGCGTGCTAGGAGCAGGCTGGAGCTCGAAGGGAGCTACGGGAACCGCGACCGAGGACAGGAATGACCTAGTAGTTGATAAGACAGAGAGGTGTGACCCTGGAGGAGGTCCTTGTAAGATCCTGAGAGGTCCCGAAGGCGTAGGTAGGGAGAGTGGAGGTACGGAACCTAGTAGTATCGCGTGGTAGGAGTTGTACTCTCTAGAACGTCAATATAGGATTGAATAGATCGTATGGGGATTGGGTATGGAGGGTCTAAGCTCCTGAGAAGATATACACCCGGGAGGATAGGTTCCTGGGGACTGGGATCGAGGGTGGACGTCCTCGAGTGTGGGAGGGTGTAACGGCGAAGCGGTACGTAGTTTGACGTAGGAAGCTGCTTCGTCGTTACCTAGGTAGAGATCCCGTAGCTTAGGAAGCAATAGGGGAGCTCAAGGAGGTGTTGGGGAGGTTGGCTCTCCAAAGCGTTAGGCGTTGGGGAGCTTTAGTACTGTTCGGGGGAGCTCGAAGACTCACTCGGGTGGCTTAGACGTGAAGTAAAAGCGTATATTAGATCGTGTAGATGATCGTCGAAACCGTAGACAAGAATAGAGAGAAATAGAGACAAAGAAGCAGAGAGTAGAGAGAATTCCGTATAGTTAGCAGGTACAAAGGGACAGGGACTGGACCTATGTAAAGGGTGTGTGTTCAAAATATACCAAGCTGGCGCTTGGGGACGTTGCGGAGCTACTTAAATAGGTACGGGAAGTGAACAAGGGAACATCGGAATCTAGGTAACATGAGGCAGATAATCGAGAGAGGCAGGTGATCGAGATTAGTACTTGATGGGGCTGTTGTGGGAGGGTTTCGTACGCGTGTCGGAATGGTTGTCAGGACGTTTTCAGGGGGGTGGTTGTACTGTCTTGGGGAGGTGCGTATTGCCTCACGGGTGTTTTGGGGAGGTGCAAAGAGAATTAGGAATGTGAGGACGTGTGGACTGGTGTTGGGGTTAGTTGGATTGGGGTCAGGGCATGACATTACCCCCCCTTGTAAACCCTTCGCGCCCTTGCGATGGTTAGTCGCGTTTCCTGGAAGGTCACCTGATATTCACGTGGTACCCGAAAATTTTCTTGTTGAAGTCCGTCAGCTATCTGCTTCTTCCCCCTTCTTCCACCACCTCAGTTTTACGAGTCAAACTCCCATAACTGTGATGT